>OENT01002198.1:0-26330 GCA_900239685.1 Rotaria macrura | reverse complement strand
CTTGACCGATTACGCTCGATAGATCGTTAGCTGGTTTCGGTGCCTCGACTTTCGGTTTTACTGAAATGATTGAAAAGAAAGAAGCAATTACTAGGATGGGACCTCATGCTCTGTAGTCGATATTGACTTATTTACCTCCGACGTTCATTTTTACTGGAACTTCAATTTGCTCAAGTCCATTATCAATAATTGCTGTGTATACTCCGGTATCAGGAAAATCTGTTTTATTCACATTGAGAATGAATTGATTTCCTTTAAATTCCATTTTATGCTTATTAGATGGATTTATCGGATTTCCGTTAAAGAACCATGTAATTTTCGGTGTCGGTAAGCCATCAATTTCAAGTAGAATTTGTGCATTTTGTGATTGTAAAACGTTCACTTCATTTTGAGTCTGTTTTAGTGTAAGTGGAGCTAATGAAATGTAATGAAATATATTTGTTGATAGGCTTATTATATATGATGATGAATATGATACGTTGTTCTAGCCAAATATATTAGGATCACGATCAGAATACTATCCATGCGAATATTTCATGCATTCTTTCGAAGAAAGAGAAATCTGTATGTTAGGTGTAAAGTCAAAAGGTAGCTGAGTGAAAACGAATTTAATAGATAATCAACCAAGCGTAAATAAGAGCAAACCATGACAATTTGTAAAAATATAAATGAGCATGCAGTTCAAACATGACGATATGATTTTTATGGCTACGTACCAGTGACAATAATATTGAAAACCATTTGCTGAGTTCGAACTTTATGTTTAACATTTGCAATATATTGACCACTGTGATCAGCTTGAGCATTTGTTAATGTTAAATGATGGTTACCATCAGGTAATGATTCAAGTAAAATATGATCATTGGATTTAATTTCTTTGCCATTCTTAGTCCATTTTACTTCAGGTAATGGTTTACCTGGTGCTTGACATTGAAGTGCACATGAACCACCTTGCATT
This sequence comes from Rotaria macrura, assembly GCA_900239685.1. Classification (NCBI taxonomy): domain Eukaryota; kingdom Metazoa; phylum Rotifera; class Eurotatoria; order Philodinida; family Philodinidae; genus Rotaria; species Rotaria macrura. The sequence goes on along the minus strand of OENT01002198.1, from coordinate 25,372 downwards.
ACATGAATGTCAATAGGTTCAGTAGCAATATCGGGTACATCTAAATTGTAATTGATCATGAAAGGAAGAATTGTAATAAGAAAGTTATCTTTCTGTGTAATAGTCCGATAAATATTGACTATAAGAGACTCGGTTGCGCTCGTTTCGATACATAAGAGGATGACTTGTTTTTGTATTTGCAGACATTTACAGTCTGGTATGATCTTTCATGTGAAAAATTTCAAAAACGAAAGTAGTATGAAATTCAATTTGTCAATAAAAAAAAGGAAGATCAGCTTAGTATTTTGACTACATCGGTGGATGCTTTCATCGTTGATAAAAGGAAGATCCCTGAAAAGAATACTGATAAGCATAACGTTGAAATTGAACCGTTTACTTTTACTAGAAATAGAAGGTGTGTTTTCTAATTCTATGATAAGCATGGATGCATCGTTGTAAAATGTATAATACGGATACTACTCGTTTCCCAATTATATTTTGATCCATGTGTGTCAATAATTAACTGTCGGTGTTTGTTAAACACAAATCAGCCTATGCGCTTAATTCATATAGGGGATATTCAATGGACAAGTTTTCGATTGTTATATATATGTAGAGGATGTTAGGAATTCCCTAGAGATAAACCTGTCTGGTTTTTGAAAGCTACACGATTAAACTAGAGTGATACCAGGCTGAAATTCTCAACACACTTTAATCTACCTGGATAAATATTGCTATTTTGTATGAAAAAGATGACTTTAATCTGTTTTTATGCACTTGTATGCTCTAATTAGAAACAACTCTTGCTAGTATGATATTCAACAAGAATAATATTCAGTGAACAACACAATCCTCTGTCCTACTTACCCATAACAGTTACTTGACTAACTAATTCTGTTTTGCCCATTTGATTTTCAATAACCGCCTTTAAATAGAAAGTGTCAATGAATTGAGTAATAAATCAAATTTTGTTCTCTTTACCTTATATTGGCCTTCATCTGTTAATTGAACATTGAGTAATTTCAAACTATGGGTTGGTCCATCATCAATAAGAACAATATGATCAGGTTGTACTTCAATCGGTTGATCATTATACAACCATGTACATGTTGGTAATGGACTACCGTCAGCCGTTACCGTAATGGTAACCTCTTGTCCACGAGTTATTTCAAAATCTTGCATCTTTTGTTGAACAGTTGGTGGTGCTGAAATAGAGCATGGTTTTCTCTAAGAAAAGAATGTTTTCTTCCGCAAAATATCTTACCAAGAACGTCGATAATCATTTCAGCTGTCTGTGCACCATATTGATTTTCAATTTTACATTCGTATTTTCCTGAATGTTTCATCGTTGCTTGATTTATGATTAATACACTAATTCCTGTTGTTGTATCCGTTTTTATTTCAAAGCCATCTTTTGCAGTTAATGGTTTCCCATCACGTAACCATGATATTTTTGGTGCTGGATTACCGTCGAATTGACATTCAAAGCGTGCTTGTTCTCCTTGCTTGACAGTTACAAGAGGATCTGGTTTCTTTTTCAATTCGGCAGGTTTTTGTATTTGTACTTTGATTTTTTTCGATTTTACTTGTCCAACATCGTTGGTTACAACAGCTTGATATTCGCCGGTATCTTTCAGTTGTGCACGTTTTATCAATAATGTATATGTTTCTTCTTCTTCGAGAATTTCATATTCTTCTTCGACTGTTTTTATTATTTCTTCACCATCTTTATACCATTTAACTTGTGGTTTGGTACCTGTCGCTTGTATTTTAAGTGTAACAGTTTCATCAGCTAGAGCTATTATATCTTTCACGAGATCAGATTTTAAGGATGGTTTTATCTGGTGAACATTCAAGTTTAATTTAACTTCGGTGGTGCCACCGATGTTTGTTGCCTGACATGTATAACTTCCTTTATCGATTAGTTGTGCAGATTTGAATAGAAGAACTTGTGTACCATCGGTTTCTGTTTCTATTGTGATGTTATCAGATGGTTCAATTGGTTGACCATCTTTAAGCCAAGTAATAGTTGGTGCTGGTGTACCTGATATCTTGCATTGAAGTTTAGCTGGTTCATTGATATTTACATTGACATCGGTTGGTTTACCTAAATTTTAAATAAAATAAAATAAAATAAAATAAAACTCAACTCTTCATTTGCCTCTCACCTTCAACTTTCGGTTTGATGCAAACATCAAGCTTCGATTGAGCTTGAATTGTATCAATACCATTTGAAACGACAACTTCATAGACGCCAGTATCAACGAGATCGGCTTTAGGTAATGTTAATTTATAAGCATTGCCTTTAGACTCAATTTTATATTTGCCTGATGGAGTTATTTCTTGACCATTGAAAAGCCTAAAAGTAAATTTTAACGTGGTTTTTTTTCTAATTCCAATATAATTCAGTCCTTGAAAGCAATGATCTCATCTGTTCATTTTCTGAAATATATAGTACCTCATAAATCTTTTCGGTTATTTCAGGTAATCGATATCATCTATAGTTGTTCGCATAGTTCACAAAAGTCATACTAACGTCGCTTCTTACATCGTTTATGTCACAATATTCAGTTATCGTTTAAAATTTATCCTCTAATTTTTTTTTAAGGATGTACTTCCAATCTTCTTAGTCGTCTTGTAATAACGTATAGCTTGTACAACTTCTAAAAAGCCTTTATTACTATTAGTACAGGATCATAAATAACTGAAGAAGAAATACAAATCATTGGTACTCCTAAGTAAATGCTAATTTCAATAGGCGTTCTTGAAAATCGATTCACTTAATCCTTTAGATAGTCAATACAAAAATTCGTTCATCAACGTAACAATTCTTTACCCATGTCTGTATGAGTTGTCATGTGCTGCATCGAAATTCTTCGGTTTTAATAAATCTAGGGTAACTCTACTATCAGTTCCGGATTCTACGAATCTTTATGTATATTATAAGACGTTCACAAATGTGTTCGGATATCATGCGTCAATATTCGCTTTAGATATTTTTTTAGGAAAACCATTGAGAATTTCTATTTGTCAAGAAAGAAAAACTCATTACCATTTGACTGTTGGTTTTGGTAAACCTTCGCAATCGATTTCAAGTGTCACACTTTGACCGACTTGTGCAATAGTGTCGCTAAGTGCCGTATTAAATTTCAATGGGGAAGATACTTGGATTTGAGTTTGAGCTTCACGTGTTTGTAATTTATTTTTGCATATAACTTTATAGGTACCCTAAATAAATAGAAAGGAAATCTTGAAAAATACAGAACAAAGTAAACATTTATTTTCAAACGTTACTTTATCATCTACTGTTGCTTGTTTAATTGTCATTGAACAAGTACCATCGGCGTTTTTGATTATTTCAACATGATCGGATGCTTTGATTTCTTTTCCATCTTTTGTCCATATTACATCTGGTTGAGGACGACCAGTAACATGACATTCAAGATGAATCGGTTGACCGATTTGAATTATTTGTTGTTCAGGAAATTCACATTTAAGCTCTGTTGGTTGTATAACAGTTAATTTACATTGTGATTCTTTATCGCCGAGATCATTGGATGCAACTACTTTATAGATGCCTTCGTCTTCTACTTTAACATTGGTAATGACTAATTCATATGTGTCATCGCTGATTTGTTTGCCAACATCTATTAATTCTATATTATCTTTAAACCATTTAACTGATGGCTTCGGACTTCCGTTTGAAGTTATTGTTAAACGAAGTTCTTTCTCTAATAAACATTCTTGATCAGTAAGACCTTTAGAAATAACTGGACCGGCTGTGACATTTAATTGCAATGAAGCTTCAGTCGAACCGATGGCATTATCAAGTTTACATGTTAATGTACCAGTTTGATCAACACGAGCATTTTTAACAGTTATTATGAGACGACGATTGGCGGCATCGTATGTATGTTCAATACCATCTTTAGCTGTTAATTGTTTACCATTATGTAATAGAGTTATTTTAGGTATTGGAAAACCATCGATCTCACATTCGATAGTAACTGTATCACCTTGTTTGACTGTTGTATCCATTGGTTTGGATACAAATTCAGGTGATTCTAAATAGAATAGAAAACATGAATATTGACAGAATGCACGGTTTTCAATGAGAAAAACAAAACGAAACAATGTTCTATTGAACAGATCAATGCAAAAATACAAGTATAGAGAGTTAGGCTGATCTTTAATCGTTCATGAATGATATAATGCTTTTTTTTATTGAAAATCATCTCTTTTTATAGAATGATTTTCGTTATTGAATTCCTCAGAAAATATACTTTTACATGTTTTTGCTATTGTATAATAAATATTTCCACAATCGGACATTCTCTACATCTTGTTTTTTTTTGTAAGATGCAATGAAGTTATGGCGTCTAAAAGAACACCTATTGTCGCATAAAATCGATGTCACTAATAAAACATTAGAAAGAAAGTAGATTGATTTATAGTCCTATACTTCTATTAGCTAAAGGTGATTCAGGTGTAGACGAGGACCCTTCATATATAGAAGATTTCACATTGCCAAACGAGTAAATTGTGATTCTTGATTAGGATCTGTTGTTTTTTAAAGATAATGGTAAAGACTTATCACAGCCTCTCAACAATTAAGCAAATAAATCTTGAGAATTTCCTGTGATACCAGATCCTACAGCTGTATATTGGAATATTTTATAGTCACCATAAACATATAGAATGTAACTTCTCACATTCATATTCTGTATTTATTTAAGATTATGATTAGATGCAGCAAAGTTCTTAGATAATGAGAGTTTTTGTATAGAACATTGTATGCTCAATAATTAGTCTTCTCTTTGATTTGAATCCAAAGTTTTCTATCCTATTCTTTGTTAAAAAATGATGCGCAAATTTCCATAGACTGGTCTCAGATCGATTTCTCAAGATAGATGCCTGTAAAAAGAAGAGCAAGTATCAATGCTTACTTGTAACAGTAACATTTGTTTTCTTCGATTTCGCCTGTCCACCAGGATTTTGAATAATGGCACTGTATTCCCCTTGATCTTTTTCTGTAGATTTTTCAATAATTAATTTATATGTATCTTCGGCTTCTTCAACCATTTTAACATCCGCTCGATCGATAGAAATAGCTTCCGCTCCTTTAAACCATTGTACATGTGGTTTCGGCTTACCATCTGCTTGAATTGTTAAAATAATCGGTTCATGTTTTGTTACATTTAATGTTGGTAGTAAATCTAATTTAATTTTCGGTTGAACCGATGTTACATTCAATGCCATTTTAGGTGATTCGATTTCACCAGCTGTATTTGTAGCCTTGAATGCATATGATGCCTTATCGTCTAATTCGGTACTTTCAAATACTAATGAATATAAATCATCAGTTTCAATAGTTTTTATACGTTGATTATCAATATCCAATGGTTGATTATTTTTCAACCATTGAACAGTAGGCTTCGGTATGCCAGATACTTTCATGTTTAATTGTGCTGGTTCACCAATAACAACCTGCACATCTTGCGGTTTACTATCAATTTTAGGTTTCATAAGAACATTGACATTACATGTTGATGTTATTGTTCCTTGTGGATTGGTTGCAAGTATTTTAAATATTCCACCATCAGTTAAATCAACACGATTTATTGTTAATGTATGTATATCATCTGGTTTCGATTCAATTTTTTGTTTTGTTGTCGATTTAATTTCGTTATCGTTTTGAAACCATTTTATTGTTGGTTTAGGTATACCTTGACAACGACATGTTAATGTTAAATTTTGTCCACTAACAATGTCGACATCTTGTAATGCATCAATAAATGACAATGGTGCGGATACAGTTAAATTTGTTTGTTCTTCAATTGTTTTCACAAGATTTTTAGCACGTACGGTATATTTACCATGATCCTCGTCTTTGACGTTTGAAATGATAAGACGTACTTCATCAGTTTTATCATCATACTCAATATGAAAACGATCTTTGTCGTCGAGTGTAGTAACATCTTTTTTATCTTTTAAAAATTTAATCTCAGGTTTTGGTTGTCCTGATATTTGACAAGCTATAATGACTTGTTGCCCTTGAATGGCATCGATTTGAGGTGGAAGTGAACCGATTACCGGTGCAGTATGAACATTTAAATTAGCTTGACTTACTAATTCGCCTTCAGAATTACTTATGACTGCTTTGTAAGCTCCTTTATCAGTCGATTTAGCTTGTTTTATTTTAAGTTCATATAAATTTTCTTCTTTTTTTGTAATTATTTGATAATGTTGTTCATCATGTACAATTAATTGATCATTATAAAACCACTTTACATTTGGTAATGGATATGCAATTGACGATAGTGATAATGTAACATCTTGTTCTTCGATGACATTTTCATCTTTTAATGGTTGAATTAATTTTGGTTGCGTTAAAATATCAAGTTTAGCATCATGTGTAAGTTGTCCTGCTGCATTTTCAATTTGACACGTAACAATACCTAGATGTTTATCAGCATCAATTTTACGTAATGTCAATGTTGCTTTTTGTGTTGCATTATCAAATGTAATGGCACAATCAGCATTCGGCGTTAGAGGTTTTCCATTGAGTAACCATGTTACTTTAGCTGTTGGATATGCAGATATTTGAGCTTCATAGATAACATCGTTACCTTGACTGGCAGTTACATCTTCGGGTGTTTTAAGAAATGTTGGACTTTGTTGAACGGTTACTTTAGCTTTCTTAGTTTTAACAACACCGGCAGGATTCTCAACTGATGCTTGATATTCACCTTGATCAGTTTTAGAAGCCTTTGAAATGTGTAGTATTGCAGTAATAGTTGAATCACCAGGCGTCTCTGATTGTTCAATAGTAACTGGACCGATTTCATTACCATCTTTATAGAATTTCACGGTTGGCGCTGGTCGACCATCAGCAACAAGACGATAAATTAGTTCATCATCAACGTTGATTGTTTGTGGTTCAAGATCATTTTTTAGTGTTGGTTTTACTTCTAGATAAATAGAAAAAATTCTTTTTCGAAGTAATTTTTATTGAATTTTCAATCACTTGTATGAGTGCAAAAGGATTTGTAAGAGTAAGATAAAGAAAATTTATTTTCTAGTTTCTAATCAAAAAATATTGCGAAAAAAAACTTATGCAACAGATGAGATTGTTTTTTATATCTCATTCAGCAACCAACATTCTAATCTCAACTTATGATGTTTGTTGTCTAATCTTTGCCACCAATTAAACATTATGGAAAAAAACTAAATTATATATGTATAGTACGTCAAGAGAAAATCTATCGTCTGAATCTCTATTTTACCTTTAATACTAAGATTGATTTTAGCATCAACTGATCCAACTTTATTTGTTGCACGAGCTACATATGCTTGAGCGTCTTGTGATGTAGTATTATTAATAGTTAATGTTGATTGTCCGTTTTCATCAGTAAGAATTTGAATACGATCATCAGCTGTAATGGCAGTACCATCAGCCTTGTGCCATGTAATGTCAACTTTTGGTATAGCCGAAAATTTAATATGTAGTTTAGCTGTTTCATTTAATAAGCATGTTACATCAGTAGGTTTACCATCAATTTTCGGTTTAACTAAAATAATTATAAGAATTCGATGAGTTCGTATGGTTGAATGAACGAAAGATTAAAAACAGAAGATACATACCACAAACATCAACATTGGCTTGTGTTTCAACTTTTTCTTTTCCATTGTCAGCAATGACTTTATAAATACCAATATCAGGCATATCTGCTTTATTGATTGTTAATGTACTTGTTGAGCCTTTCGTGTCAACACGAGTTTTCTGGTTCGATTTTATTTCAGTATCATTGAAATACCTTGTAGAAAAAAAAAGCAGTAGAAATAAATAATAGATAATTTCACATTTCGAAGAATTCTCCTATCGAACTCTAACGATAGAAATCGATAAAAAAACGTAAGATTCTATGAATTTATCGATTTCTTTTTTAAATTCGAAACGACCTTATGATAGGAAAGTTCTACAATAGATTTGAACATACCAAGTCAATTTCGGTTTTGGTACACCGTCACATTCAACAGATAAAACGCCATTTGTACCTTGTATAATATCTAAATCACTTAATGGCTTAGAAAATTTTAATGCTGCCGTAACTTTAACGTGGGATGTTGAATCAACTTTTCCGAGTTTATTTTTAACCGATAATGTATAGGTACCAACGTCTTCTTCTTTAGTATTTGCTATCGTCAATGAGCATTCATTATCATTATGTTCAATTTTAACATGATCTGATTGCGTTATGGGTTTTTGATCTTTTAACCATTGAATGTCAACATTTGGTCGACCGTAAATATTTGTTTTGAGAACAAGCGCTTCATTAAGTGTGATTTCTTGATCTGTTAACTGTGGCTCAATACGTGGTGTTTCTTTGAAAAGAAAAGAAAAAATTGAATGCATTCGACAATATTTTTTATTGCATTTACCAAGTGCTTTAAGGTGCACTGTCGCTTCAGTTTGACCAAGAGCATTTTTAACTTTGATTTGTATAGCTGATTCATCCTCTTGTGTAACATCATGAATGATTAATTTTGTGACTGTTGCACTTTCTTCGACGATTTCATATTTATCAGAGGGTGTGACTAATTGATCACGATGAATCCTTTTCAAAAGAAAACCAAATCACTGCTCAATACTTATTCAAGAGAAAAAATTTAAAAAGAAACGATACCATTCGATTTCTGGTTTAGGTGAACCAGTGACATCAATGAGAAAGACAGCATCTGTATGTAATAAAGCTTCGACATCAGTCGGCTTCTTTGTAATTTTTGGTGCAGCTAAAAAATAAAGATTATTGAATGAAATCAGAATTTTCATTGTCAATATGAATCTATTTGGTACATACTTTTAACTGAACACTGAACACTTTCTTCAATGAAACCAGTTGAATTCTCAGCTTTAACAGTAATTTTTCCAATATGCTTCGATAACGTTTGTTTAATCGTTAATACCGATGTACCAGTTGCCTGATCGGTATGTACTTCAAATCCATCTTTAGGTGTGACTGGTTTACCTTCGAATAGCCAAGAAATTTTCGCAGCTGGATATGCATCAACTTTCACATGAAATTCTGCTAGATCATTTTCATTGATATCTATTGAGACTGGTTTTTCGATAAATTCAGGTAATTTCGTTACAGTTAATTTGCCCTTCTTAGACTTAGCTGTACCACCTGAATTTGTTAATATAGCTGAATAATCACCTTGATTTTCAGGTTTACATTTATGTATTTTCAATGTAAATGTATCCGTTGATGTATCATGAATAAATTTAAAATCTTCATTTGTCGAAAGAATTTCTTCACTATCGTTTTTAAACCAACGAATCGTTGGTTTGGGATTTCCTGTTGCTTTTATATGAAATTCTACTGTATCGTCACGAATAGCAGCCACATTGGTTATATCAGATAAAATATGAGGTTTAACTTCTTTGACAGTTAAATTTATTTTTGAATCGATTTCACCAATTTTATTTTTTGCACGAGCAATATATGCAGAACTATCTGTTAGTTCAGTTGTTTTGAATTTAAGTATACTTGAACCATCAGGCAATTCACTCATTTCAATATTATCATTGGCTTGTATTGGATTGTTGAGATCATTGGCTTTATACCTAATAGAAGACATGAGAGAACATAGAAAAGACACTAAGAACAACTGTTGTAGATTCTACGAACCAAGCAACCGTTGGTTTTGGTATACCACTAAATTTAGTATGTAATTCTGCCGGTTCATTAATTTGAACAGTAACGTCTGTCACTTTACCGTCGACTTTGGGTTTTGCTGAAATAAAATAATCAAATGATATATGTACGAAAATGATGCCAGGTATTATCCATGTCGTATTCAAGTCTAGAATCCGATCAAATTCTAATTGTACACTACATGAAGATCGCTTTATTCAATCGATTTTATGAATGAATCTTCCTATGAATATCTTAATTAATCCTTTAGAAATGAAATAAGTAGTTCGTTCATATTTGAATCTGTTAAAACTCTTCTAATTAGTTCGTTGTATATAACAGATAGCTTTGTTTTGATTCGAAAACAAACTGACTGATTTTTCTTTAGTTCGACTGTATGAACATAGAATATTTCTATTTCGATATGAGAAGAATAACTACATAAATTTAACTATGGTTAGTGTTTCAGATATATCTCTATTAGATAACATACTGCAAACAGATATATGTGATTGTGTATCAATCATTCCATCTGAATTTGTTGCAACGCATTTGTAGACACCTTCGTCGGGTAGGTCAGTTTTCGATATCGTTAATGTATGAATATTTTGTTTTGATTCAATTTTAGTTTTTACTGTATTCTTGAGTTCTTGATCATTGAAGAACCTATTGAGAAAAGAACAAAAATTATAATACAACTATTGACAATCGAAATAGATATGCTATGTTATTTGTTTTATACCATTTCACTGTTGGTTTTGGAATACCTTGTACTTCACAAGTTAATGAAACATTTTGTGTTTGAAGTGCATCAATATCTTGTAATGGTTGAATAAATTTAATAGATGCAAGAACTTTCAAATGTCCATCAGTTTGATTAGTACCGACTTTATTTTTTGCTACACATGAATATAAACTTTGATCTTCTTCAGCAGCATCTTTTATTATTAATTTAGCAAGACCATCTTTATCTAATGGTACAATAGAATATTTCTTCTCGTCAGCTTTTATTTCTTTTCCAGCTTTTAACCATGTGATCGTTGGTAGAGGTGTACCAGCGACTTTAACGATTAATTCGATAACTTCTTTAGCTGAAACTGATATATCGTGTAGACCTTCAACAAAGTTTGGTGCATTTGTAACATTAAGTTTTGCTTCTGTTTGAGTTTGTCCAAGTTCATTCGTAGCGTGCAGACTGTAAACTCCATGATCATCTAATGTTGTATTTCTAATGATAAGTTTATGTTGATTTGTATGAGTATCATGCGAAATATCATATTTATCTGGTAATATAGATATTGGTTGACCATTGTAAAACCATTGAATGACTGCTTGGGGTGATGATAGAAGTTCACAGATAAATGTTGCATCATTATTTGCGATGACTTCTGTATCTGCTAATGGTTTGAGAAATACTGGTGCTGAACGAATATTTATATTAACTGTTTCTTCAACTGAACCAATTGCATTTTCCGCCTTGACAGTGATTGAACCAGCATGTTTTAAAGCAACATTTTTAATGGTCAATGTAGCGATGCCAGTTTTCGTATCAAACGTTGTTTCGAAACCATCTTTAGGTGTAACTGGTTTACCAGCAAATAACCATGTAATTTTAGCTTGCGGCAATGCATCGATTTGACAATCAATATGACATGTCTCTGTTTGATTAAGAGTAACTGTTTCTGGTTTTTTGATGAATGTTGGTGTTTTTTGTATAGTAACTTTTGTTTTCTTTGATTTAACTAGACCAGCAGCATTTGTCAATTGTGATTGATACTCACCAATATCGTTTTGATTTGAATTCTTGATAATAAGAAAATATTCATTTGTTGCTTTATCTTCTTTGAATTCTAAACGTTCATCAGATGATTGAACTAATTCAGTATTATTTCTAAACCACTGACAAGTTGGCTGTGGATTACCAATGCCAGCTATTGATAATATAAGATCTTCATCTTTATTACCAACATATGTAGCATTAAGGTCACGTGTTATTGTTGGTTTCACAGCTACAAAAGAAAAGAAATGAAGTCAGAAAAAGAAGGGAACAATTCATCTGGCATTGAAGAGTATAACGCAAAATCTATTTTGTTGCTCTACTTTAACATAGAAACTATAGTTTTATTGTATATATATTCGACATAAATTACTTTCCTATTAATATAAACAATATACTCAAGGAAATTTCATTCAAATCGAGACCAACAACGATTTATTTCACTTATCCCCACTTAACTATCGTTTCGTACGATACTTAGGCAACATAACTGATTTGTTAGAATGACTTTAAGGTTCTGAAAAGCTTTATTATTATTATTATTGCCTGCATACTTCAAGTCTATCCTTTGATAGTATTTGACGTAAAACGTAAGCGTAACAAATTTTCTTTGACTTACGTTTAACATTCAAGTTTCCTTTTCCTTCGACTTCACCAGCAATATTTTGTAATTTAACTGAATAAACTGCTTTATCTTCCATGGTAGTAGCATTAATTGTTAATACCGATAGTACGGGTGTCTCTTGTGTAATTGTAATACGTGGATCATCAACTGGCATAGGTTTTCCATCTTTGAACCATGTCACAGTTGGTATGGGTTGTCCAGAATATAGACATGTGATACGAGCATTTTCACCAATATTTATAGCAAGATCAGTTATTTTATCAATTTTAGGTTTCGTACATACAGAAACTTTAGCAGAAGCTTGAACTTTCTCAACTGCATTTTCGGCTACGACAGTATATTGACCTTCATCGGCAGCATCACCTTTCAGAATAGTTAATGTATAGATACCATCTTTTTTAGCTTCGATGGGATGTTTAGTTGCCGTTGATTTGATTGGTTGGTCTTTGAATAACCATGTAATTTGTGGTTTTGGATTACCAATGATTTCGGCTGTAAGAACAACTGATTGACCGATAAGAAGAACCGAATCACTTGGTGGTTTGATAATTTGTGGTGAGCCTTTTTTAATTTTAAAAATAAAAAAAAAGTTCTTATAGATTTTGATCAAAATAGAAAGTCGTTAAAATTTATCGTTTGCTACAATTAGCATATGGTATATTTACATGTGTTCTTTAGCCTTCTGACACCAATGGAAAATAATTAGAGTGAAAAATCTAAAGCAGACTATTATTCTTTGCCAAGAATCAACAATTATCAAGGAAACAATCATTCTCCTTTATTTCTAGATTGTTGACAGATATTAGTATTGCTGATGCTTTCATTCTTCTTTATTAGAATTGTTACTCTTTAATCTTTGACTCTAGTTCTAGACATTATTATTAGTTGTACCACTGACTTAACGATGAAAAAAATCCTATGGTACAAACATATATATAGATAGATAAATTAGGTTAGATCTTATATTTACAAATTAATAAACTTCTTATGATGTACTTAAGTTTTCAAGTAAATTAAATGATAAATGCTACTAATCAAGACTCTACTAACAGAATTGTAGAAGTCGTATTATTAGTGGTGTTAAACAGTATAATATGAAATCCATAAAAATAAATATGACATCATTCTAATGGATTGCCGTCGTTCTATTCGCTCAAATTCTTTTTTGTTTGAAAAATAATTCTAGAAAAAGTTTCTTTAAATACATACCTAATACTTCAACATGACATTCTGTTTGTAAATTTTGATATTTAGCGACGTATACACCTTTATCTTTATCTTCAAAGTTCGGTAAGATTAATTTATGTGCTAAACCATCGACTTCTTCTTTAATATCAGTTATTACTTTACCATCTTTAAGCCATTCTAAAGCAATGTTTGGTTTATTAACTGTACATTGTAATTCACATGTATCACCATGTTTAATTTTAAGATTTTTAAGTTTATCAATGAAATCAAATGCTTCCTCTTTAACAAACAACTGAGCACTTGACTTTGTTGCCTCGTCTAATACACATGTCACAGTTGTATTGTTTTCATTTAATAAGCAATCTTTTAAATTAAGACGACGTGTTTTACCAATCGATAATATTTGAGTACGTTGGCTAGGTGCAGGTTGATCATTCATGAACCATGTTACAGCTGCTTCAGCTTCAGATATATTACATTCGAATGTAGCATGTTTACCTTCACTGACAGTTACATTCGCCAATTGTTTAGTAAATGTAACGAGACCAAGCCGGGCTCCTTTACGACCTTGTCCTGCCATGGAGCCAGATGCATTTAGTCCACGCCCGTCATCTTCATCGTCTGAACCGACACCAGTTCCAAGGGCTGTACGTGCACGACGAGCACCTAATTGACCTGGTGGTAAGCCAATAAGATCAACTGCTTGAGCTTCTCTGTATTGCAATAATTGTGCTTCAGTCATTATTTCAAAATGTTTCAATTTATATTGCCAACCAGGTCCATTAGGTCCTTTCGCTATAGCTTTACCTTTCTTCAATTTACCCCAATCAGGTCCACCAGCGCCTGCTTTTTCTAATGCGTTCCTATATATAGAAAACAGCGAAACATATGTATTTTCAAGTTTATATCCATTGCAAATTATTTAGACGTGGAAGAATAGGATCGCTCTCAGAATATAAATCGTTTTCTAAAAATACGTTCAACATTTAGATATACTTTCTTACAACAAATGTGAATTGTTACTCTAGAAAGATGTATTACTGTTGTTCATATGTATATAGTGATCATTCTCAAGAGAAAAATACATTATTGTTCTGAATGTGTCATTCGATATTTGTGTGAATGGTCACAAATAAATTTCCTGCAAATGTTATAACTGTTTTGAGTCATTCTCCTGTCCTTGATACTGAGCTTTGAACATTATACAAATTGGATTATGTCCCTTTCGAACAACATAACCAGTTAACCATGATAGTTACGAGTTATGTTGACCATTCGAAGATTAATATCAAACGCAGTCATCCATTTTCCGTTGACTTTTTCGAAATGATAACAATATATGTTGCCATATGGCAGCAGCAGGCTGAAAAAGTTTAAGCATCAATCAATCTTTGACTACTTACATTCTACGTAGAATGCTCTTATAATCAATAACTTCCTCTGGTTTTGTCACAAGAAAACATGAAACAGATTTCGAAACGGTTCCATGGATATTTTGTATTGTAACCGTATAAATACCAGTATCAGCTTCTGAATATTGATTAATTTCAAAAAAATGTGCATCAAGATCATCATCATAATAGAGTACATGTTTTTGTGTATTTTCTGTAAATATTTTTCCTTTGCCTTTTGACCATACAACAACTGGGTATGGATCCCCATATACCGTACAACCAAAAAGAGCAGTTTGTCCTTCCAAACAACTAACTTTTTCTACTGCATCAATAAATGTTGGTGCTTCACCAGAAACCGTTACATAACAATTTGTCATTTTTTCTCCGCCAGGATTTTTAGCCCGACATTCATATGTGCCGGTATCGCTTTCTTGACAATCTTGTATTGTCAATGTCCATGTTGCCGTACGTGGATCGAATACAAGCGATGTGCGATCATCTTCATCGAATACTTGTCCATCTTTAAGCCAAGTTAAACGTGGTAAAGGTAGACCGCTAACTTTTAGATCAAGTTTCAATATTCCACCAACGGGGAACAAAGAATTACTTAAATTCTTAGTAAAATTTGGTACAGTTAATTCTAAATACATAATTAAAAAGAACTTATTAATACAATGCTCGTGGTATTTCAGCGATAAAAAAATAACGAAAAAAACTCTTAGTTACGTGAAGATGAATTTATCTGTCTATTTCAAGTACGTATGGCTTTAATATGTTTATAAACCGACTTTATAGCTCATCAACTTACTTACAGATTGGAAAATTTTCAACTCTATGATCTGAAGGTATTTAAGTAATAGAAACGACGTTCTCATCACTACGTAGATATGAGAGGGCAAGTTTCTCATTTTCAAAGTGAAAAATCAATCAGGATTAGAAAATTTGATTCTGAACATGAAAAACACTTTGATCCGATTAACTCTACTAGATAATCGACAATTCGACTCCTATTTATCAATATTTCATATGGATCAATTTTAAATAAAATCAATGTTCGACTAAAGACATTAATCAAAAGATGACATACCGAATAATGTTAATTTTCCAACACAAATGACTTGTCCAAGAGAATTTGTAGCTGTGCATGAATACGAACCAGTATCGGATCTTTTAGCATCGGCAATAGTAAAGACATACCATCCGTCTTTGAGTTCCTTTAGTGAGTATCTATTTAGGAGACAGTCACAATGAAATAAATTCTCTATATAATAAGTAAAATGTTTTTCTCAAGCGAACTTACCGTCCTTTTAACTCAAGTTGATTTTGATTAAATGCGAAGTCTAATTTCGGTTTTGGATATCCAACAATTTGAACATGTATGTCAATATCACAATTTTCGACTCCTTCTAATTTTTCTAATTTATGTAGAAATACTGGAGCCATTTCAATAGTTAATGTTGCTGACGTTTTAACTTGTCCAAATGAATTTTGTGCCGTACATACGTAAAATCCACCATCTTCTAATTGAATATTTTTAATAAGCAATACGTAAGTGCCACGTCTTTCTTCAGCAGCTATTCGTCCTGAATATAAACTAAAATCAATAGGTACAGCATTTTTTGACCACATAACTTTGGCTTCTGGAAATGCATGTATTTGTGTTTCCATTCGTGCCGTACGTTTGATTGGTATAAATAGATCTTTCAATGGTTCAACAATGACAGGTGGTGAAGATATATGTACGATAATTGTTTTTGTTACACGGCCAATACTATTCAGACATATAACTTTATAATCACCAGCGTCTTTTGCCGTTGCACGTTGAATATGTAATTGATGTTGAGTACCATCTGATATTACTTTATATTTTGCATTTGTTGTTAAATCTTCAGCTAAATGTGACCATGTGACAGTGGGTAGTGGAAAACCGGCAACTTCAATGTTAATCTCACAATCTTGTCCGTCAACAACAGATACTGTCTCAGGAAATTTAACAATAGCTGGTGGAACTTGAACAATTACTTGAGCATCCGATGTACTTATTTCATTGCCTAGTGTTGCTTTTATACTATAATAGCCAGTATCAGTTGGCAATGCTTGTTTAACTGATAAAGTATGAACTTTATTTCCCCTCGACGATATAACAAATCGATCGGATTTATCTATTGGTTGATTGTCTTTCATCCATACAATGCTTGGGACACCTTTTTTAACATTAACTTCACAATCAAGAGTAAATGGACGTCCTTGAGTGATAGTTGTATCACGTAATGGTCGTTCAAATAGAGTAGTTAAACCTGAAAACGAACAGGACTTAATAAAAATCAATTTATTGTTGTTTTTTTTTTTTATTTACCGGCTATAGCAAGGTCAACTTTTGCTGTGGCTTTTCCAGCGGTATTAGCAGCTGTTATAATATAGGTACCAACGACATCAGCAATAGCTTTTTTTATTAGCAAATAATGTGTGTCATTTTCGGTTCGTAATTCGTAAACATCATTGGATGAAATAGTCATGCCTTTTCGACTCCATGTAACTAGAATTCAATTAATCATTTATTTTCTTTTTAAATACACGAAGACTATGTCCTGCTACATAATGAAAGAGCAAAGTGTTAGGTATGCTAATTTCGTATTTTTTCTTCTGTCTTGTTTATCATGTACATTCTTATAAGGCGCAAAATCAAGAACTGTCTTATCAATCATCTCGCTTTTCATCAACATATGATATTCAGTTTGAATGGCAAGATTAACGTCAATATAGTTTTCACAATAAGATCTTTTTCGAAGTAAACAATATTATTACACGTTTCATTCAGTACGAAGTACTTCTTGGCTCGTCTACAGAAAAACATCTAATCATACGGATGGAGCATAATCATATCTGAAAAGATTAAAAAATCTGTTACAAGCTTCTTCTATACGAATTTCTAATGCTCCTTGTTCAAGATGTTTCTAGATTTTTAACTCGTTTACAATTAGTTCCTACAAAAGTTAAATAAATAAGTTGCAACCCAACATTTTATTCACAGACAATTCTAAGAACCTTTGAAGTACTCGAAATAAAAACTATGACGATAAAATAATATTCCTTCATTTAGTTGTATCGCTTTTTAGTAAATTTTATTAGTGAAAATGTAACTCCTAGACGAGGTAGCCTTCTTTTTCGAGTGAATTTTCCTCAAAATTATTTACATCAAGAGATCTGTGCATTAAAACAACTCTTGATCTGAATCTCTATTTCGTTGTTGCACGAGGGATATTTATGATATACTCGACTTGAAAATCAAACAAACCAAAGATTAGTGAAAACGAATGAGGACGAATCTATTCAAATATTTTTCGTGTCTCCAGAAGACTTAATTGCTCGGTCGACATGATTCTATGGGATCCGTATGAACTACGTCGATTACCTCGAGGGTTTTATGAGTTGAGAAGAAGAAACCGCTTGAAAAAAAATTTTTTCTTTTCTTTTCATTGAGTTGTATAAACGAATTAGCATAAATGTCATGCAATACATGTGACATTTTTGTTGTTTACTGATTTTTATAAAGTTATCTTCTGCTGCTGTAGACCTGGCATATTGCAAGAATAGTTTTGAAAAAACAAAGCGATTCTAAAAATTTCCATATAAACTTCTATGTATCATTCTACAACCATTTTCAAACCAATTCGTATTTACATCTTCTGCTATGATCAAAAATTGAAATGAAATCTCGATTAGTATGTATTTAATCAGAATTATAACCAATGATTACGAGTTATTAAAAAAAGGAAGACGATTAATAATTTATGCACGTATTGTTAACTACATTGAAACTATTTCGCTTCTATCGTACCATACAACTATCCTAATCAACACTTCCATAAATAAACCTTCATTGTGTTTCACTCAACAGTAACTCTGATGAATTAGCCCCCATTTATAAAGCGTTTTCGATCAAGGATACATGTAATTAAAACAGTTAGTTCACTTTTTCCCTCAAAAATATCAAGACAATAATTTAATTACCTGTGGGTGTTGGTGCACCAGAAATTTTAACGAAAAATTCTACACTTTCGCCAGCATTAATTTGTTTCGATACTGATTTATCAACAATTTGCGGTATACGCTGTTCACCAGTAATTTCTAATTGTACTTCGCGGTGAATTTCTGCTAAAGAATTCTTAGCAAGACATTTTATTGTGCCAGTATCAGCATCAGCTATATTTTTTATACGAAGAATAAGTAAGCCACGTTCTTGAACAATAGATATATTACCACCCGAACGCAAAGGTTTTCCATTAAGAAACCATTGAACCTATGAAAGATATCATTTTGTGAATGGAATTTTTCGATAAAACATAAGAATCTGATTTACCTGTGGTGTAGGACTTCCAGCTACACGACAATTGAATTCTGCTAATTTTCCTTTGACAACAGCTATTGTCTTAGGTTCAACAATAAATGTGGGAGGTATACCATTCATTTCCAAACGTCCTTGAGAATTTATTTCCCCAATATTATTTTTAACGATTAATTCATAATCTCCAATATTTTCTAGTTGAAATTTCTTTATATTGAGTACATGTAAATTACCATCATTTGAACGATCAGTTTTGGTAAATATATTATCATTTGTCGACGTTTTACTCATAATTGGTGTACCGTCTTTAAACCATTGTTGTTCGGTATCATATTTTGATTTGCATGTCAATGCACATGGTGAACCAAGATCTGTTTGAATTACTGAAAGACCTTGAATAATGATTGGATTTTGTGTTTGTTCAACATTAACTGGTGCTGCTGTACTTGAACGACGTCGTTCCGTAGATTGTGCGGGTATTTGTAATTCGTTTTCTTCGAATGCGGCTTTCTTCTGTCGATCAATGATTTGAGCTGATTTTTTTACTGTACATGTACTTATTGTATGTCCATATATATTGTGTGCTTGAGCTTTATAGATACCAATTTTCTTTTGCTTAGGACTAATAATAAGTTGATGACGAACAGTATGCTGATTTATTGTTTCACTTTTCGGTTGATAATCAATGCCAACAATTACTTTACGATCATTAAATAACCAATTTAATTGAGGTACTGGATTACCAGTAATGATACATTCGAGACTAAAATTTTTGAAAAAAAGAAAACAAAATCACAGATTAGCAATTTCTTACAGAAAAACAAAGATTTCTTACGTGAGTTGTTCATCTTCATTGATTAATAAGTCACTCTCCAGTGGCTGCAAAAAGGTTGGTTTGCCTTCAGGCACAGCTAATATACTCGAACGACGTTGTTCAGTAGTACTGGGCGGCTCGCTCAACATTGTGTTACCGTCACTACCACTTTCCGTCGTTAATGGCACTCTATTGATAGATAGAAAAAAAATTATTTTTACATTGAAATGTGTTAAAATGATAGATTGATAAATTATTGTCCTCTGAAAAAAAGATCGCGAGATTCAGGATCAAGAAATCGTCAATATCTGTCAAGGACATAAGACTAATCATTCATCATTGTCTATCTAGTAATATCCATCGAAACTCATTACAAAAAATAAAGGATGACCTTAAGGTTACTTCGCTCTTCTACAATAGAAAACTTCTTTAAAATAACTCTCGACGGTACGATGTCATTGGATTGTTGTTTATTTATTGTTCTCCTATAATAAGATCGTGGAAGGATGAAATAAAAGAAGGAGTCTCGAAGATATTCAATGATGACTTAGCTTCTTTCGGTTTGTATTCTCATACTCGTTTCTATATCGATCTATATAAGTATTTGAGACGTTACGGAGGTGTTCCAATCTTATGAAGCCGAAAAAAGCGATAGTAGAGATAAGAAATGATCTCTATGATTCTATCATCTTCTCGTCTCATTCTCTTCTTCTTTTGGTGTTCTTTTACGTCGTGTTTTTTTCCTCTGTCGAATCTTAGTTCTGGTCGATGCCATGTCACATCTTTATACATCTGCAATGTATTCTTTTTCTTTTCGAGAAACTATCCGATTTGTATGATACATATGTATATTCTTGCCAGGATTACGTATCTCTTCCTCGTTCTTTGTGTATTTTCCTTGACACAAGGGTGACATTGTTATTCTCGCCCATTGGAGACGACCAAAGAACGACGACTGCTACTTACATAATTTGTTGTCTATATGTTGTTCTCGTACAATTAGTAGATAGAGCCATCGGCAAAAAAGGAAAATAAGGAAAGAGAAAAAGAAGAAAAACCGCGGAACGGTTAATTATTAAGACAATGTACTACATCTTCGGTGAATTGGAAAAAAAGAACAAACAGATTTAGATCAATATAATTTTTTAACGCAAGGTCACTTAATGTTGGATGTATATGTATATATATATATATATATATAAACATATTCATACATATACACAACCATATATATATATATATATGGTATATCAGATATATCTAGTAACAACGTTCATCACTCAATTGATAGAAAAGCTTACTGTTTCAGTTTATGCATTGATTTATCGATGGGTCTGTATGTGATACTGTTTCATGCTTTTTGGAGGAAACGACAGATGAATATGTGATAGACGATTTTTGTATACTGTGCATTTTATAATAGAAAAGTTAGCTGATTCTATGAATAGCAAAGGAAAGAACTCATGTTCAAACAAAAATATCTATATGGATTTCAATAAAAAATGGTTAGCTATGATACGACCTTGAACGATATAAAAAGTAAACTTCAGAAGAATAAATGGCGATGTATACTGCATTACATATTTCTCACTTACAGTTTTCCTTGTTATTGTTGCAACGGACAATATGGTATGTTTTACTAGACATCTTCCTGATAACAAAAGAGTATAAAAGATGTGACGGCGATCGTTTAAGTAAGGCCAAGGAAAATAATGAAAGCGGAATCAACAACGAATGAGAATTACGAATGGTTGTCTACAGCAGAAAAGGGCGACAAAGAAAAATAGAGACAGAGAGTTATTCTACGCTTATATGCTTTCCAATATCGATACCGCATTCAGACATTATTTTCTCATTGATCTGGATAAGAACGACCTAACAGCTGAAGTGCTTACTCATTTGATGGAACTTCGGACGTGCTTGATTTCTTCGATGGCGCTTGAATCTGGGCAGAGGTAGATGCTAAACATGAAAGCACATTTATCCGTGATATCAAGTCGAATTTATTTTGAAAAAGGCTACATACCTCTTTTGACAGTTACTTGTGTAGCACTTACAGCTTCACCCAAATCATTTTTTAGTACTACTTTGAATTTACCATCATACTCCATATTTACTTTGTCAATAGTCAATATTGAGGAAAACATATGAACATCCCGCAATTGATCAATATGTATATTAGTCGAAGGCTTAAGTATGCCAGTTTTGAAGAACCATGTTACCTAAACAATAAAAATGTTTTCCTATTTTCAAGCACTTTGAAAAAACATATATCTTACTGTGGGCTCCGGTTGGGCAATGAATCGCACTTCAAGTTTAAGTTTTTCGCTCTCATTAACACCTATTGTTGGTTTCAGACGAAGAGTCAAGTTCGGTCTCAGAAAATCTTGTTCCATTATGGCACTCGCCGAGTCAGAGCTAGTCATTTCAACTGATTCTAGCGTTTTTGGCGAATCCAATTGAGATCCCACTTTTGAAGCAAGAGATGATGTTTTCGACGGCACTTTTTCAGCAGCTGTCTTTTTACCCCTATCAACTTCTTCTTCAACATCTGTCAACGATGCTTGCTGGGTGGATGTTTTCGATTGAATCTTCTCAGTATCTTCGGTTGACATTTTTGTTTCACTCAACACTGTTTGCTTCTGCGTTTCAACCGGCAAAATATTTTTCACATTACCAGGTTCAAGTTTCTTCTCGACAAAACTATCAGGAACAATCTTCTTTTCCACATTCAAAGTTTTAGCGTTTTTCTCTTCAGCAGGTTTTTGTTTATCTTCTGGAGTTGTTTTCGTCGAAGTTTCTTCAAATTTCTTGTGCTTTTGGTTTTCCACATTTATTGAGTTTTCCTCCGAAGCCAATTTCGTCAGCATTTGTTCAGATCCTTTCTCCTTTTGTTTTTCGAGAACTTTTCCTTTCTCTTCAGTGATCGACTTTACGTCTTCTACTTCAGACTTCGTTCCTTTTTGTTTTCCGACTGGTTTCGATTTTTGCTCCAAAGCACCATGCAATGATAACTGTTCTGATTGCTTGCTTTTCAGTTGTTCCGCAACTTTTTGCTTCTCATCCGGAGCCACTGTAGGTTGCGATTGTTGTGACTTCTTGTCTTTTACTTCTTCAACAATTTGTTTCTTATCATTAACAACTGGTTTGACCTCTTGCTCACCAACCCTTTTGTTCTTGTGCTCTTCATTTTCCTTCAGTTTTTTCTCAGCGTTAACTGTAAGTCCTGGTTTTTCAAGTTCTTTAATCTTCTCTTCCTCAACACCTTGTGGTATCTCCGTACCAGTTGACTTGCTCGATATTGGTTGTTCGACCGCTGCACGTTTTTCACCAGCGACTTGTTTCTCCTCCAGGTCACCTGTCTTGCTGCTTTTCTTCTCACTTATCTTCGATTTCTCTTCGACCACGATTTTCTCTGACACCGGCTCAAGTTTCTTACCTTTTTGCTCATCCACTAGTTTTTTTTTCTGTTGAGGACTTGAAGTTTTCGGTACTTCGACAGCTTTCGTCTCTTCTGTGATTAATTTTGATTCTGCAATTTTCGATTTAGAACTTTCTTCTTTCTCAGCATTCTCCACCTTTTCCACCAATATTGATTTCTTGTGTGTTTCTTCAGATTTCTTGGCTTTTTTCTCATCAACAAGTTTTGTTTTCTCTTGTGGGATTGAAGTTGGCTTAGATTCAACTGGCTTCGTTTCCAAAATAACAACATGTGTGTCCGGCATTGCTGATACAGCCGCTTCTTGTTTGTCAATTTCCTTCTTCTTCTTCTCTTCCGTGGTAAGTTTCTTCTGCGGTTCCTCCGATTTCTTACCCTTTTTCTCATCGACCAGTTTCGTTTTCTCTTTAGCAGCCTCAAAAGACTCAGCCTCTAATGATTTCGTTTCTGAAACGAGTGCTTTTGTATCAACAGTAGACGATACACTGGAGTCGTGTTTATCTGCAGCCTCCGCTTTCATTCCAGATGGCGTTTTCTTCTGTCGTTCTTCAGGTTTCTTGCCTTTCTTCTGATCAACCAGTTGAGTCTTCTCTTGAGGAGTTACCGATTCCTGAGTTTCCACTTGTTTCTTGTCTTCGACCATCAACTTAGCATCCAGTACAGCCACTTTAGTTGTTTCTTCAATCTTTTCACCTTTCTTTTTCGCTTCAACGATTATTTTTTTCTGCTGTTCTTCGAGTTCCTTCGCTTTCTTGTCATCAATCAGTTTTGTCTTCTCTTCAGGAGCAGTACTTAGCTTAGTTTCCACTGGCTTTGTGTCTTCGACAATCGATTTAGAGTTCGAAATAGCCACTTCAGCTGTTTCTTGAATCTTTTCACTTTTCTTTTTCTCTTCACCAATCGCTTTCTTCTGGTCTATTTCAGGTTTCTTGACTCTTTTGTCATCGACCGGCTTAGTCTTCTCTTGAGGTGTTGCTGATGGCGGACCTTCCACTTGTATTTTCTCTTCAACGATCGCTTTGCTCAGTTTTTCTTCAGGTATCTTTGGTTTTTTGTCATCAACCGGTTTACTCTTCTCTTGATGAGATGACAATGGCTGCGCTTCCACTGGTTTCTTCTCAACGACCATTTGTTTTCCGTCTGGTTGAGCAACGGTCTTACTTTCTTGAATCTGTTCGCCTTTCTTTTTCTCTTCCACGATCGGTTTTTTCTTCATTTCTTCAGGTTTCTTGGTTTTTTTGTCATCAACCGGTGTAGTCTTGTCTTGAGTAGTTCCCGATGGCTGAACTTCCACTTGTTTATTCTTCTCGACGATCGATTTCTCGTATGAAAGAGCAACTGGCTCACTTTCTTGAATCTTTCCAGCTTGCGTTTTATCGTCAACGACATGCTTTTTCTCTTGTTCTTGATGTTTTTTCGGTTTTTTCTCCTCAACCGTTTCAGTCTTCTCTCGAGCAGGTGCTGAAAGCTGAGCTTCGACATGTTTCGACTCTTCGACAATTGATTTGCCTACCGGAACAGAACGTTTCTCCGTTTCTTCAATGTTTGCAGCTTGCTTTTTATCTTCAACCACTGGTTTTTTCGGTTGTTCTTGAGGTTTCTTGGCTTTTTTCTCCTCAACCGGTTTAGTCTTCTCCTGAGTTGGCGCTGATGGCTGAACATCGTTCTGTTTCGTCTCTTCGACCGTGGGTTTGTCGTCCGGAACAGTAACTTTCTCGGTTCCTTGAATCTTTGAAGGTTGCTTTTTATCTTCAACAATCAGTTTTTCGTGGTTTTCTTCAGGTTTCTTGGCTTTTTTGTCATCGATTCGTTCAGTCTTTTGCTGAGGACTTCCTGAAGGCTGAGTTTCCACTGTTTTCGTCTGTTCAACGGTCGATTTTGTGTCCGGAGTAGCAAGTGTCTCGGTTTCTTGAATCTTCTCACGTTTCGTTTTGTCGTCTACCATCAGTGCTTTCTTCTCTTCGACTTTCTTGCCTTTTTTGTCATCAACGCGTTTAGTCTTGTCCGATGGACTTAACGATGGATGAGGTTCCATTGTTTTGGTCTCTTCAACTGTTGATTTTGTGTTTGGAAGTTCAACTGTCTCGGTTTCTTGAATCTTCTCAGCTTTCTT
>OENT01002197.1:0-26379 GCA_900239685.1 Rotaria macrura | reverse complement strand
CCTCCTTTTTCTTACCTTCTCTCTGGAAAGATGTTCGTATTATCTTGCTGGCAAAAAAAGATTCTATTTGTGAAGTATCTAACACCAGACCTATTTCGCTTCTTGACATATTCCTCAAAGTAATAGAGAGATTGTTTTTAGTTAGGTTTCAAAATATACTCAAGGAGAGAGGAATTCTCCCTGATACGCAATAAGGTTTTAGATCTAACTTCAGACTTCAAACCAGAGTCCTCCTTTTAATTGAACAAATTGCTTCCTCAATGGCTAGCAGTTCCCCAGTAGCTACGGGTTTTGTAGACTATAAGCAGGCCTTCGACCAGCTGTGGATTGAAGGTTGCGTCGGTAAGTTTAACCGGATGGGAATTCCTAGAGCTTATGTCGAGTGGATTAAAGCGTGGTTAATAAACAGAAGAGGGTTTGTAGAAATTCAGGGATCAAGATCCCAATGGTTTCCCATTGATCGTGGTGGACCCCAAGGGTCTAGTCTAACCCCATCAGTTTTTATTACATATCATGCCGATATGGATCAATTTCTCCAAAAATGTACTTCTTTTTATTTTGCCGATGACTTAGCGGCCACAATGGCTGGCCAGATTGGAATCAAATATTCAGCTCAGTGCCTCGATCTGGAAAGAAGACTTAAAGGTTTCCTCGATAATCTGGAGTATTATTCATTGCTCTCTGTCCAACCTATAAATTATGAAAAAACCGAGGCACTTTGGTCTGCCAGAGCTTGGGGAGTGCATGAAGGCCCGAAATTCAGTCTGAACTGTTGTAGTCATCCTATCAAATGGTGCACGTCTTTTAAATACCTCGGGTATTGGATTAGCCCTAAGTTGGGCTGGTCAACAATGATAAATAAGTCACTAATAAAAATTCGACAAAGAGTCGGTATGATAAATTCTTGTCGTGTTTATGGAACATCATCCTCTGACCTACGTAGAGTTTTGTTCTCTTGTTTTATCCTCCCCTTATTCACATGGCTCTTTGCCATTTTCCCCCTTTTCTCAGAATGTCAACAAAGTAACTTAGCACATTTCTATGCTACATGCCTTAAACGAGTTCTTCACGGCCAGTGTTGGCCAGATGAATTTTTCGAATATGTGTACAATGAGATCCCACTGGTTAATAGATGCACTCGCTACTGGAACAAATATCTCAAAGCTTTAGGTGCCTCTAAAGACGGAGAATTGCTTACCGAGCAACTGATTCTTAACACACATAGGAATGAATGGTTAGAGGGTTCGCTGAAGGTACTCGCACTTCGGAGGAATAAACGTTACATTAACCATGTAACTGTTCTGGAAAAATGTTTATCATGGCAAGATGAAAATCAGCTTGAGGACACGATTATTCAGTTCTCAATGGACGATATCGAGTTATTGAAGGAATTCCCTGAATCTTTTTGAAATAAGCCGTCTAATGCGCCTTCTGTATGTGGTTTGGCGTTTGTGGTAACATCACCCTTTCGCTTACATTGTGCGTATGGTGTCTTTTTGTTTTCGGGAACATTGTTTGTTCATACTATTTCATTTTTTTTTGGAGTTTGTTTGTTGCATTTGTATTTTTATTTTTCCCTTTATTATCCTTTCTTTTTCCATCCCTTTCTCTATTGGATTTCTCTTTTTCTGTGTTCTCATTGTTAACTGTTCATGGTACCGACAGGCCTTATTCTAGGCATCGGGTAACGGTAGCAGCGAAATTAAAAAAAAAAATTTCATGCATGAGCATCAGAATTTGTTCTATGATAACATTTTAGGAGTGCTATAGCGCATTTTTCTTCAAAATAAGATTCGATGACATTTTCAAGCAGACATGCTAGAAAAGGCAAAGGTGACCGATCAATTCGTCGTCATTTAGTTCGTCGCAGACTCAATTCCTCCCACACTCAATTCGTCGCGTTGTCACTATATTATGTATAATTTCGTTGTTCTCTCTCTGTCTGTGTATTCCCAATTAGAGAAAAATGTAATTAGTTTAAATGTTTATCATCATCGTTCTAACACTGAACCCATCTGTTTAAATTCTATTTTGAGGCATTTTCCAGTTTCATCGACACGCTGTTAATTAGGCCGTTTCTTCGAAACGTTTTTTTATTCAGTTTCATCGACAAAATTATTTTTCCCCTTTCATGGACACTTTATTCTGCTATGATTTCATGATTGCACAGAAGAATTGTTGCTGATGATGATTTTGTCTAAATTATTCTTGAATCAAGTGTCGATGAAACGGGACCAGACCATATTTTGACAACAAAAAATAATATTTAATTTTTTAATTAGATTTTCCATGCTATGAATGTAGCTCAGCTAAAAAACTAAAGGTTTTATCTTTCCCGTTGATAATTTTGAATTTAAATTACTGAATGAGTTAATTTGAAGATTTGGTTAGTAGCTTCGTCAGCAAGCTAGTGGTCTTTATACTCCTCTCAGATTTAATTAGTGATTTCTTAATGAAAGACTGCTTAATTTGACCATGCTAACTTTTTGTTTTCGAAATCTAAATAAATTTTGGTTACCAGTATTTTCCAAGCTCTCTATCTGGCACGGATCAGAAAATACATTTTTTCTCTAAAATATACGAGTTATTACTAAAGCAACATAGATCTAGAGTTTCTCGAAAATTTATTCTGAGTTTTATGATAAGATGAAACTCAGTTACAAACATTCATTTTGAGGAAAGCACACAATGAAATGAACGCGACAAATTAAGCGTGACGAATTGAGCGGTGACGAATTGAGCGGTGACGAATTGACATTTTGCCAAGGCAAAATGCGTATTGCTACACTGTCATTTTGCTGTAAACTATTTCTTTTGTAGATACTTGAAATGTTTCAGATTACCTTGCGAATTATACGAACGCTGGCGATAGTACGTTTTCACTATGAATCCCATGTAAACACAAAACGCAGAAATCGTGCGTTTAAATGTGTTATTCGTGTGAAACGCATCCACACGCGATGAAAAGTAAATAAAAAATGCGTCTGGACGCGATTTTGCACGGTCTGCGTCTGAACGTGGGTGGACTTAGACTGGAAACGCATGTTGACGCGTTTTCTTTTGGAATCACGTCTCCAGTGAAACATTTTTTGCGTCTAAACGCGGTTTCAGTTGCAACGCATTCGAACATAAAAAATTTCGAGCATGAATCACTCTCAGACGCATTCGATGCCCCTCCGATTACAATATATACCAGACTCGATTCAGAACCTCGTTAATAGAAAAACTATTTTCACGTTTTTCCCATGCCCTGGAAAATAGTTCTCAAGATTTTCTAGAAAGATAATTTAGTCTGAATAACGTCGAAGGTTCTACAATTTTGAAATTGTTTTTCTCCTGAAATATTATAATGCGTTTTAAATAGAAGAAAGCAGGTACATCGATTCTAAAACATCTGTAGTCAACACTCGAAAAATGATAAAAGAATTCTAGAGACGAGTTTTTTGAAAATTTTCGATATAAGATCAACTTTCGTAAAAAATAGTAAAGAATATTTCTCTAAAGCATTAATCGGTATAATTAGACATTTTTTAAATTGTGTAATTCATTTTATATGATCTAATTTTTTCGGATAAGTTAATGGATTTATATTAAAAGCAATAATTCTAATTTTATATATGCCGAGCATTTCACTGACACTCACTTCTGTAAATGTTGTTAATATACGATACATATATAGGTTACGTTTCGTTCTGTAACTTATGTGATCACATGTGATTCAATGGTGTGTACACTTGCTTTCTAATCGCTAGTTCATTCGTTCTAATCTAACTTCTACCATTTTAGAAACATTAAAATTTAAATTTTCTGTTGACCTCTGGTTAGGTAAAGACTATCGACAGGCAATATCGATAGCAACTCAGATCAAACCTGAGACGGATTGAAATATATTTTTGAAATTTAAAATATTGAGGCAGTCGCGTCCAAATGGGACTTCAGACTGAATCGCGTCTGGTAGCGATCTTCTCATCAATCGCGTCTAAACGAGAGCTTATATAGATCCGCATCAGAACGCAAGAAATGTTTCATCTGAGCTGCGTCTCTACACGTTGGGTTGCTGCGATTTCGACGCAAATGAAACGCGCCTCAGACGCATTTTCACTCAAAAAATGTTTACATGGGATGAATTGCATTTATACTTATCGACTCATAGTATTAGCAACTAATCTAAATGCCATTGAAAAAAGAAACTACTTTATTTATGCTTCTTTATTTTGTTATTGTGGAAGATAAATACTTTGCTGGTAACAAATCTTAGTTTTAAGAAAAATAATATTATACAACAATGTACACAATATATCAAGGCATACTTACTGCACTGTTGAAAGAAAATTTCTCATCGGATATGGGTTTTTTTTCTCATCAGAAATCTTTTTCTCTCGTGATAAACAGGAGTAAGGATAATTATCTCGTTGACCATGAATGTTTTCAGGAAAAATGAGTTTAAATATTAGTTTGATGGCGAAATTCCCGAAAAAGAATCTTATTTTACAGAACATGGTGAGAGATTCATCTTCCACCTCTTGTAACCCAAAAACGAGACTCCAGTTTTTCTAACCTATCAAGGGCTCTACAAGATCTATTTAAGTAATATGATTAGAATTGTTTCCATACAACTTTCGTCGAGAAAATAAGAATTATCTTAAGCAGAGATATTAGTTTATGTAGGATTTTGAGACTGTGACAGAGCATCAAGAAATAATATTGCACATATTTCGGGGAGAGAGAATGGTTATTAAGGTACCTCTTCTACTAGACTTTGAGAATAATAAAGAGTTTCATTTGAGAAGTTACTTTATAAACCCCGCCGAAGGGAATATCAGGTTGCTTAGATAAAGAGCTATACATACGTGGCACTGCATGACTGGTGACCCAGTACTTCGTGCTAAAAGTTGTTGACCAAGCAGCAGCAAAACCTGTAGACATTCCACAAAACATCTCAAAATCGGTGAAGATTTGGGCACCTCTTGTGCGGAAATCTGTTTCTGAAATCCTTTGTGTGTCTGATGTGTTAGCGACATTAACAGTGAAGAAGCCATCTAACCATGTCGGAGTTACGAAGGCGCTTTCACAGAACTATAAAAAAAATTAAACCATTCATCATACAATTAACATATACATGTATATATCTGAAGGCAGGTAAACGTTGACCATGAACTGGCTATAAAACTTTATAGAAAGTTCAGAAGATCGGTAGTGATTTATTACTGGTACCCATGTTAGAATGAATACGAACATTATTGTAAGTGAAATGTAGACCAATCCCCATAACCAGACATTTCAGAAAATGATTCACCAGTAATTAAGGAGTAGTCAATAGAAAAAGAAAAATAACTTGTAACTATTAGTTTAAATAACAGTGAATGCTGCTATAATCAGTTTATTTCACGAGAAGGTCAATGTCATGTTTAGAAAAGTAACTGCTCCGAAAAACAGGATAAAGGAAGCTTCTAGAACCTACTAGGCTTTTATTAAGTTCTGGAAATCCCTATTTTTATCAGAATAGTAGATAGTGTCAATGGTCCATCTACAGAGAAATATCGATCTCTTGGCTACATAGAGGGGCATTTCTAGATAAAGTTTGTCATGTGGAAATCTCTATACTTCCAGTGCACAGGCTCCACTGGTTGGTATCCCAGTAACATCAAAATATTTTTGAGTTTGATCATGATAGGACGGTTCTTACTTGGTGAAAGCGTGGAGTTGATACTTCAGCCATATTAGTAAATGGTATAATCATATTTGAGCAGGGACATGCCAAGGTTTCAGGATATATTTTCTGTAGTTTCTCGAAAGTAACGAACGACGGCAACGATACTGTGATAGTAACCTTCTGGACTGTGATTGACGAATATGACACAAGTATCGTCATACACACCACCAGCAATATCAAATATAGACGTGTTGCTCGAATACCAAGTAATTCATTGTCGAGTTTATCCTGAAATATATTCCGGCTAATTAATGCTGTTTTCCTCACATTTTATTTCGATAAATTTTCAAGTATTCATATGAATCTCCCACGTGCCAGCAATATGAACAATACACAGGTTAGCACGATAACTCCGATGCGAATATAGTTATACGCATTAGTCATCAAACAAAGGTCTTCAGATTGGAGTCCCTACAATCACCGAAGGTATTTGAGTGTCTAGTGTTTTGATTAAAATGGTCAGATTGCTCTTAGGACTTTGATTCCTGCATAAATATAGTAAATTCAAAGTTCTTTAACTGATGGAGTAGAGTGTGGACCCTTTTTTAGATGATGTTTGAAAGTATTGAACAAAGGTTGACAGAATAATTCACGAAACATCATCTTCTTTCATAAATAAATGATATTTTCAAAAATAGATTATTACAGTTTCTGTCAAATAGTCACTCTCGTTTGCAGTATATCGGTTATAAAACAGACTGATATCTAGTGAAATGTTAAATCGAACGAGGACAAATTGAAATTCTGAAGTCAATTACTTGACTTCAAAATTCTTCTTAATCTCAATCAATTTACTTCAAAATTTTGATCTCAATGTAGAAAAATAAAAGTTTCGAACCGTCCTAGTTCGATTTAAAACTGAACTAGATTTCGATCTGTCCTACAACATATCTGTTGAAATTGAAAAAAGGATGGTTCAAAGCCTTTTCAGCTTGTTTTCTAGCTCTCAATACAAATCCTCTGTCCCACTGAAAGCAACAACGAATTATGAAGAAAAATTAGTTGTGATCGGCAACAGAAGCTGAGAATGGACTTAAATAGGCAGTTGGTTGGCATGTAGATATCAGTATTCATCACTCCAATATCATTTTTGATGAACAATGAACCTTCATTGTCACTATCAAGTTCACATTCGAATATACTTGGAGCTAAGGTTTGCGTGAAACTTGATCTGCAAGAAGTATTGAAGTCAACATATTTGAAATTTCCAACTTTTAATACTTATGCAAAGGGACCAAAACCTATTTTGTTTATAAACGGCTACAAGGTTCACATTGATCAAATTTGATTAATAAATATGAACTGTTTTCTTCTTGCAGCTCTGGGCTGAATAAGGGAAAGGGTATTAAACAACGCATTCTATAGTATATTGGAGAAAACTATTTTAATTAGATTAGCAACAACAGCTAGATGATACTTTACATTCTCATTAAGCCACAATTAAGAAAAAGTTGGTTTTTAATTGAATCGAACGAAGATCACTTCAAAATAAGATTCTCAATCTATTGTATGAAACATGATCTGAAAAGAGTGTTAAATTATTTCGGGTATAAATTTTCGAAACCGCTTCCTGTTTGCCCTTACAGACCGTTAAAAGCATGGGTCAATCTTCCAACAGACTGCTCAGGTACTGATATTAATTAAATAATTAATTAATATCAATTAATTACTCATAAAAGGCCATGAACGACAAGGAGCGGTCTCCTCAGAGATCGTTAGATTTATTTTTATTCGCTTATTAATCATTGCAGGCTGTAATAGAGAAACACGAAGAATCAGCACAAACCATGAGACATAAGGTACTATCCGAAGTCATCTGTAACTAAATTTTGTTGAGAATCTTGAGTAATTTCTTGTTGAGGTTTTACTCTCTTAAGTAATAAATAATGTGGATGCATACACTTCAATATACATTTTAAATGAGAAATTTTTTGGGGGTTAGGAAGAGGAGGTAAATAATGCCTTGCACTCTATCATCTCGCAAGTATTGTGATAACAGTTTTTTATTGAATCATCCAATAAAATTCGTCTAATTGTTCAAGCTATTGTGAAATTCTAATTTCGGTGTGTTCCTTTTTCTATATTTTTCATCTAACGTCTTGCAGTTTCTATGTATTTCTCTTCTAAATTTGCTATCTGCATATTTTCATGCTTTTTCTACAACATTTTACTATACGACACTTTCTTTTCCTTTTTCCCATCGAAATCATTTTTGAAGTGTCAAAAATTCCGCAATCTTTTATATTTTTGTGCTGTCTTGTAGTTGAATCTTTAGGAAATATGGGTAACGCCACAGAGCATACTGCATGCATCTTTCTATTTCTTAAAGAAATGAAAAGTCTTTAGAAAGATAATTCCAGCTTGGGTTAAAAAATAAATGATTTATCTAGGGCTGAAAAAGAATCGAACAACCATAGTATTGAGATATGCTAGAGAAACATTGACAATATGGTATCTTTCGTACAGGTTAACTGAAACAGTGTTGTTTGAAACTTCTCCCATGTTACTTAAAACATCATGGCCAAAAATACCATTTTGAATATTCTACCAAGTTGTACTTCATAAAGATAGACTAAGGAATACTACAGATCATTGATAAAATTACAGCCAGCCAGGAAAGTATGAAAAATTCCATAATTTCGGAGGCAAAATAGATCCCTTTTACAGGCAATTCTCTATAATCACGTAATATTAACAGAAAATGTTTTCTTGAGTTAGGTATTGTAAAGTTACATTTGTAGGTCTCTTCAGCAATCTGAGTATCAAAATATTAAGCAGCTCGACATGGTCTGTTGATACAATTGACATGTTGAAAACTTTCGGAACTCAACATCGCTATAATGAGTAACACATTTGCGAAGCATTTTCTCACAAAATGATCAGAGACGAGCTCAGCGAACTACAACGCGCAAACATATTTTCTAAGAACACAGCATTCACTAAGCTGAGATATCCCAAAACTATGCACGTTCCCTTGTATTGGCACAGGGTAGTTTTACCCTTCCAATTACCAAGTATATTCACCAATCGTATTTAACCAGACTTTTATTTGATATTAAATTTCTTTGTTTACTTTTCATTTTCGGAACTTTTGCCATTCAAAAGATATTGCTGTATGTACTGAATTGTTAACGAAGACAATTAGTTCAAAGAAAATAATCAATCGCAGTTTAACTTTAACGGGAAAAGGTAAATGCATTGATTGTAGTCAACACAACGTCAAAAGCTGATTATGCATAGTGTAAGGTACACGTAAATCATGAAAATGATTGAAGCGTCTCGATATTATCAAAATATCACTATATTTTTCAGAAAGCTTGTCAAAATGAAAAGTGAGTAACTTTTTTTGTAGATTGTTTTCACGCTTGTTGGGAGATCTTTCCTCTGATTAAACCATGAACCGTATTGAAATACATATGTTAAATGGAGTTCTATGTATTTGCTTTCGAATTTAGTTTGTTTCTACTGGAGTATTCTCATACAATCTGTGACCAGTAACTACCTATCAATAGATCATATGAATGAATCATTTTTTCTTGATGGTCACTATTCCCTTGGGTGCAGAACTCACATTCCTCGTTTAATGTTGAATTTATTTTTCACAATGGTCTGACTTGAAGAATCTCTTTAGACCCCAGTGAACGTTCTTTTTCTATAATTATGATTTCTTGATAACCTTTCTGGTATCATTAACAGTAAGCAAGATGCACTACTATTGTCATATAAATTGTTGATATAAAGATGCTAAAACTGAGCTTGAAACCTTCAGTTATTTCTATGATTAATTCGTAATAGATATGAACGTACCGCAAACAGATTTATTGTAAACAGTTTTACTTTTATTCGATTGATAATTTCAGTGATTTTGGTATACCAAACTATGAGTAAAATATGCACAAAAGAGAGAAAACATCTAGAAAGACGATACCTCTTGAAAATATTTGTTCACGAATAGAGCGATTTCCAAAATCTGTAGTTGTCATATTCGAGTCGACGTTGTCGCCGATAGATTCATCAACTAAAAATATAAAACTATGGCTCATCATATCGGCTTCTCATACCAGCTGGATAGTGTTTGAATGATACCTTTATGTGTTGAGTTAATATGACCATTGGGTTTTTCGGTCGGTCGACATCTCTTTTGAACGTAACGATATAATTTAATAATGAGTGGTGCCACTTTTCCAATGACGATAATGAGACCTCCATACAAGCTTATCAAGCGAGTTATAGTATAAAGTACAGTATTACTCGCTTCATACGAGTACATGCAGAAAGTGGGCTCACAAGCATTGAAATAACCAGCGAAATCTTTTGCAAAGTTCCATTGTTCTACCATCTGCCGATCTAGAATATATCTGATAGAACTGTTCGGCAAGAACATCGACGAGGGTGATGTAATTAGTGGCTTGGGCCAGGCTCTTGCTGGTAGACTGGAAATCCACTTTGCTGTGGCATTTAGACACGCAGAGGAATAGAAACATTCGAGAGTACTAACAATGAGTGCATCGTACGGTGTGCATCCAACGTGCATTCCTGGTACCACGAAGATCGGTGCTGGTTGTGGTTCCATCATTTTAACATAAGACCGTGTCTCAGTACCCCAATCATAGATACCTGCCTTGTAAGCTGTGGTCGTGAACTCACCGCAAACGCCGAAGTTTTTTAATTGACCCTATCAGTAGAATCTTAGAGTAACCCTTTAGAAACCTAAATAAAGTCTTAACAAAATCCATAAAGGTACGAAAACCTGTATGAATTGGAATCTTAGATTAGTCATCTTATGCTGTTTAAAAACAATGTTAGCCATTCCCTGTAAGACCTTTGAATTTGAAATACTTTCATAGTATTTCTATTTAAGATTATCATTAGAAACTCTGATAGAGTTCTGAATGAATCGAATCTCGAAGATAAAGAAGCGGGCATGTTAACAATATTTTTCGACGAAATCATAGAATAATGCAATATGAATGGGAAAGCACTATTCGATCATCATCATCAAGGGTTTGCCATTAATATCGGGTCGGTTGAGATTCAACTTGTGGTGCAATAAGTAAAACTCAAAAGTTCGTAGTGTCCCCTGGAAAACTCAGTATGCAAAGTTTCCATATCGGTCTCAAAAACCGTAAAAAGACTTCCAAATATTCAGAAAACTATTTATCATATATGTAAAAAACTTTTAAGGGCAATCGAGATCGATTTAGGTATCCCACTGAATTTCTAAGTATTCGAAAATCTATTTTTGGTGGGTTCCGACAATGTGATTCTGTTTCAGAATGTGACATCAACTATTTCTATTTTGAAAAATATGTTGTGAAACAGATTGACAAGAAATAAACTGAGTAAGAGTGAATAACTGAGAAAATGAAAGATATGTGCGTGTAATTAGTTCCTTTGGTTAAGTCTGTGATATTGATGAGTACTATATACTAATGTATTCAGTTTCAGAACCCTGCCCTTCCATTCTAAAACACATTGATGTTAATTCATTTTAATGAAATCGACATTTTTCGCTAGTCATACATCATAACAACAATACAGTTGAAGTCACACATTGTGTACATTTTACTGCATATCTGTCGATGATTTTTCTCATGAAAATTTAGTAAACGATAGTGTTCTATTATTAGAAAAATTGCAGACCTATTCCTCTGTAATTAAGAATTCCGATACATCTTCTACGATTCCTCTATATTCAATTATTTAACTTTTCCAATGCAAATGAGATTTTGAGGAAGCTTTGCATAAATACAAGACTCAATGAAACATATCATTAAAATAATATATCCTTTCTGCACTTTTTTCTATTCAGGATATTGACAAGAACTCAGTTGGGAAGTGGGACTTTACTTCGGTAATTTTCTTCAACAAAACATTACAAGCGCTACAGAACCTCTTTAGTTTTCATTAAGCAGACGACTGCATAGCAGACAGAATAATGGAAAATGTTTTTCATTTTTCACGTTGTTTTAATTTTTTCTTCGTGGAAGGTTTATATTTTTGGCAGGTTTATCCAGTTTTCTAGATAAACAAACATTCATAAAGAACTCTGTCTGCATTCTTCAGTGAAAAGATACATTTGTCTAGTATACAATTAGAGGAGAGAAATCGGTCTCCCAATCCATTATTGCAGAGAAAAACCAATACGGCTCAAACAAAATTTTGTCTTTTTTAATATTCCTTAGAATGAAGGGAAAGCATAAAAGATAATATATGTGAATTAAAGCCGAAATCGACATGGATTTGACAGTCTTCATAGGGCATGTCCCATGATTGGTAATTTCATCTCTTAATAGATATTAGAAAGGAGTTATACATGTTTCATATGATATACTTTTCTTCCTTTTATCTCTCTATGTTTGAATTTTTCATTCAGAAAAACAAAATGATATGCTTCGTTCTGTAATCGAACCCAAGACACGACAACTGGTTAACCGGACCAGTGCTCTAGCCATTGAGCTAACGAAACACGACTAACACATCATCTTTGTTTTCCCGAATGAAAATTCAAACATAGAAAGATAAAAGGAAGAAAAGTATATCATATGAAACATGTATAACTCCTTTGTAATATCTATTAATCACATTCACTCTCGAAAAAGGATAATAAAAAAAACATCATTTTACATTTGCTTAAAAGTAGTAGTCACTATATCCAAGTGCGTCGTACACAGCGTGTCGACGATAAAAATTTCTATGCTTGAATTTTCATTCTGGAAAACAAAGATGATGTGTTAGTCGTGTTTCGTTAGCTCAATGGTTATATCACTGGTCCGGTTAACCAGTTGTCGTGTCTTGGATTCGATTCCAGAACGAAGCATGTAATGTCATCTCTTATTACTCTCTTATCTTTTATAAAATTCAACAGCGTTAGAGACATAGATAAATCAGATTATCCTTTTAGACTCATTCTTTAGCCTGAATGTTTTTTAAATTAACACTTACTATTAGCTTTGACTACTTAACCCCTTCAAAGACGATGAAAAACATAATAGGCTTAGACTCTATTCTTTCACGTTCATTCGTCATGAAAAATGTTTCCGCATCATTTTCCGAACTTCAAAGTCAAATCTAGCTGCTGTCGCATCCAGAGAAACTTGTTTCTCGGTACATACCTCCATGTTTGAAAATAGTCTTACATAACCGATCCTGTTCAGCGCGATTGACTTTTCCAGTAATTCATTTTTTAGATGATTCACCCAGGACTATGATCTTGCAAACGTACTATATGTATAGCATGTTCGCTCATTGTGCTTCATAGTTGGTGATGAAAGCTACACGTTGAAGCCAAGTTCTGCGCTCGAGATATTATCAGTCTCTCGGTTTAATATATTTATTGTTACAGAATTCTCTGGGTTGATTCATATTAGCAAATGCATCAACCAAATTATATAATTCATCGAGAACTGCATGTGAGCACTACGTGCATCATATTTGCATGATTGATTCACATAATATAGCCGAATTTCAGGTAATAGCTCCTTTTCTATGTTGTCTTCATCCAGTTTATTTGTGCCATAGAATGTTAAAATAAAAGCATCCCATATTTCAGGTAGATCGTGTAGAGTTTTCTGAGCCCGTTAAGTGCCCATTTCACTAGTAAACGTTTTTTGAAAACATAGCATAGCCTGCTCAATCAATCATGTTGTGTACAACTAGTGAATGCCAAAAATCGTGCTTCTACTCTGTGAAAGTATTGTTTAAGTTACAGATTTCGCTTCATACAGGTATCCATATAAATGCATTTAAAACATTAAATCCTTAAATTAAAGCCCAGTTTTATCCGAAGCAGTTGAGAAATGCCGCTAAAAATAATATGTTCAACCGGGAGACTGATGATATTACGAGTCCTGGACTTGGCATCGAGATGAAGCTTTCAACACTTGCCATGAAGCACTTTGAGCGTAATTGATGTACCCATAATAAGTCTGTAAGATCATTGTCCTGGATGAATCAGCTTAAAAATTAATTAATTTACAAAGCTATCCCATTGAATAGAACCGGGTATTTAAGACTGTAAAAGGTAATTAAATATGTATTGAGGAACTACTTTCAATAGTGGTGAGAGCAGGTAGAGTTGTCTTTGAAGTTGAGAAAAATGGTGCGCGAACATCTTGCATGGCGAATGAACCCAGAAACATAAGAATCCAGTCAGAAAATAGCTTTGGTGAGAGATGATATTTTATTTGAAGCGGAGCATTTTTTTTAACTAAACACAAGTACCTTAATATGCTGGTTGCCATACAAATCTTCGTGAAAATATGTTCGACATTGACCAATTCATATACATCTTTCATCTCTTCTGGAGATTCCTAAACCATTTTCGATTCAAGATATTACATTACCAATCATAATAGTTAACTATCATACACATGTTACTCTGCAAAAGCAGTTCAACCGAATACTTGACGGGCCATGATGCTTCCAGCTGGCATCAATATTCACTCATGAAACACAAAAAATGCTTCAAGGTGAGAGACGTTTTTTAACAAAAACTGAAGCATCATATTTAAGGTGAGGTATAATGTTCTGAGGTAACGATCTTTTCAACGTTTTCTTTTTATAAACTTTGATTCTATTCGACTGGGTTACTGGAAAAGATCGGAAAGAATCTATTCTGAATCATGCATTATGTCAAAAAATAACTGTAAGCCTCCTATAACGAAAGCAATGAACGAGATCAACACTTTAAAATCTCTCAGATTCTGCGTATACCATCATAATAGCTTGCAAGAGATTATCTGAAAGATGGTAGAAAGATAAGAGATAGAGCATTGGTAACAGGGACATTTCAAATCGTTCGATTGAAGCGTTGATAACACGACAAGAACAAAGCGTCATTGTTTTATATAGAAAACTTACGTTGTCGAAAGTGGCATTGTCATTCAGCGGATAAAAGTTATTGACAACATTAGATTGAACAGAATTGGGCAAAAGAAATTCAAATGCATCTGTGCGCAAACCAGAATGGATTTGGATTAGCTTCATGATGAGTATCCCAACGTCAAATGAAGTGCTTGAAGCGAATTCCTGGAAAAGGACTACGGGAAGATTGTTGGGAATTTTCTCCGCTTGATTGTACAGATCTGTGCGGGATAAAACAGTTTGACTAACCAAGACTCCACTGAGAGTCCAATGAGAGGAATAGTTCACTAATATTTCCATTTGTTTACAAGCTGCTAAAAGCAAACGGAACTGTAGTGCAGCGGTCAGACGGAAATCAAGTGGAGTTAACGGTGCAGTTTCTTGATTGAACAAAGAAGAAATCCATTCTGGTGAGACTAGATCACTGGAGCATACCTTGAATGAATGGAACAATTAATGATTCTTCAAGAACAGTTCAGATTTTTCTTTCATGAATTTCTTGTGAAGCACAATACCCGATTAGCTCTTAAGTTTAAAATTTTTAGGAGCTTTATGTGCAACATAATCAGGATTTATACTAAATCAGGATCTAGCCATTGATTCAAAGTGATTTAAAATGATTTTATTCGATATATTTTCGGATGCATTTACTATCAGCTCTTCACTTTCTCTTTTGTAACTTTACAACAGAGAAGAAAATTTTGTATTATTATGCGATATTACCCAAGCAGACAAGAATTTGGAAACACGCGTTTAAACGCATCAAACGAGAACCGCGATTGCCACCCATGCACGCCCATAAGTAAATCGCAACAAACGCGTTTTTTGTGTAAAATTTTCGCTTTTCAATTNGCTGAATTTCTGAACTTTTTGGCGTTTTCACAATTGAAAAGCGAAAATTTTACACAAAAAACGCGTTTGTTGCGATTTACTTATGGGCGTGCATGGGTGGCAATCGCGGTTCTCGCTTGATGCGTTTAAACGCGTGTTTCCAAATTCTTTTCTGCTTGTGTATTACTATACGCTTCAAAGTTGCATCAAAGCAGAAATATACGATCTGCGATTCAGTCAAGCATTGTAATTATTATAGATTATGACATTTAAATAATTTATAAGATACAAATCATTTAATGAATAAGTTAGTAAATCAATCTTATAATCATGTATTCCTTCAATGGTCATAACTAATTATGTAAGTGTATTAATTAAAGCGTCACTTGCGATTTGTGTCGTTGAAGATAGGAGAAGGGCAGATTCATAAATCTATCATATATAATTGCCTCTCAACTCCTTACAAATTCTTTTTCTAGAAAGTATACCAGATGATCCTATGTTAAAATTTTAAGTGACAGCACATTGAACAAATGATCACTAGGAAAAAATTATCCGCAACAGTTTTGTGCATTAACTCTCTGCACCATTATTCTTCTTAGGAGAGTAAGCGCAGTAAATGGTAGGTATTTATGTACTCAAAAAGTGAGTACACTCTAGAATCGATCAGTGTAAGAGGTGCAACAAAGCCAAGGCCTTGGGATTTGGTGCAAATAGATTTGGATTTGTTCTCGGCTGCGATTTGGATTTGGGTTTGGGTTTGGTCTTAAATTATTCAAATCTGATGAGAATTTTTAAGATAAAGTCCCAACAGGGAGAAAAAAATCCCAAGTCTTATAGATTGATATAAAATTCTTTAGAATTGGTATATATTTGGATTTGGATTTGGATTTGGATTTGGTCTGCATTATCATGGTTAGTATTTGGGTGTGGGATTTGGATTTGGGATTGAGATTTGGTTTCAGTGTAGCACGACTACAAAATTTGACTCATGTTAGATAGAAAATAAATCCCAAGTTCAAATCCAAATCTAAGACCCTAACCCAAATTCAAGTCCAAGCTAAAATCCTAAACATATCACCTTCTCGAATCTCAAATCTAAGCTGAAAAAAGCAATATAAACAATCCTGTGATTCAAATCTAGACGAAATCCACGGCTAGAAACTCAGTTCGAACCATACCCCAAATCCAGAAACCAAGTCCAAATCTTAGAAATTTCGTGACAGATTCCAAATTCATTCAAGATTTGTTGCACTCCTA
This sequence comes from Rotaria macrura, assembly GCA_900239685.1. NCBI lineage: Eukaryota > Metazoa > Rotifera > Eurotatoria > Philodinida > Philodinidae > Rotaria > Rotaria macrura. The sequence goes on along the minus strand of OENT01002197.1, from coordinate 9,710 downwards.
ATCAGTGTGTCCGTTCGGTCGTTTACACGATAACTCCTGAAATACTAATCTGATTGTCATGAAATTCTGTACATAGCATTATTTCATAAATCATTCGGTCGAGTTCGAAGATGAGAATGATTCGTCAAGGATTTACTGAGTTACAGCATGAAATATCATTACTTTCTGTGCAAATATTGACCTATTCCAATATTCGCCAACCGAAATCTTTGATACAGTCAAAATGGAAACTGAACTATTATATACCGTTCGATAGATAATTTCATGGGCTACAAAATGATGCTAAATTGCAGGGGTAACTATACTGCGTTTGAAATTTTCTCAATACCTCAGTACCCAAAAGCTGTGAAAAACTGGCGTATACTGATAATTTGTCTGTATGCTATGTGTTTATTTCCAATAGAACTAACGCTGTGTTTTTGGATTAGATAGAACTTGTCAAGAGTCCTAAATGATGGTATATCATAGAGGTAAAATTTGGTGCATTTAGTTAGTCTCCCCCTCTCAAAAAATGTAAATGTTCGTCAAAAATTTCGAAATTGAGATAAATACACTGGAAGATAGCCCGTTTTCCCCTCTTTAAGAATTGATATGGGTATTTTTTACCCCAAACCTCCTTTTTGCCGGAAACTTCGAGGACATCTGTAAGCTCCCTAAAAAAATGAATTTTCGTCGAAAATTCCCAAATATTAAGAAATTTCATTTAAAAAAATCTAAATCGGTTTTTTCCGATTCACAATATCTCAAACGCGCAACCCAAATTTCCCAATCAAGGTACATGGGATATATTAAAAGTTCTTTTGTTTGCAAGAGTGAGCCAAGATGTAGGGCACTTGGGAGCCCTTTTTTCCAGAAACCGTTCTTAATGACTATCTAACGAGGGATCTCTATTGAAAAACTCTCCTTTTCTGGGGTTTTTTGAAGTCATTGAAGTAGTTATTCCTTTTTCCCGCTGGAAAAGAAAGAATTTCAAGAAAAGGATTCTGTACTGCCCTCCATGTTGACATGGTCTTTGTGAAAAAAACAAATTAGAGATATATCATGAACCTGCGCCGAGAAATTCGGGTTGCCACAATCGCTATCTTTGACCCTTGTCAAGTCCACTTCTGAGCCACACATCATGACAGACGGCTGAAATTTAAACTATAGCTGTTTCATACCAAGCCTAACATATCCTGTAAGTTTCATGAAATTTGAATGTTCCTGAGCTAAGATCGATTTTTAAGGGGCAAGGGGGGGGGGGGGCGGACCTTAAGGTTTCCTCAATGTTGCACTTCCCAAAGTTATGAAGAACTGATGTGTACTGACACTACTGGTCGATGCTTTGAGACAGTTTGATCGAAATCAATGTGCCGTTAGCTTCGCTTTTTGAAGTAAACATGACATTCGAATTTGAATCCGAGGTTTCTACATTTCTTATATTTAAATTTTTTTACGAAGTTACATGCACTTCCTTCTAAACTTCCATGCTCCTTCCTAATTCTGTATTTTTGATATTACCATATTTTTTCCCCCAACGCTTATGCGTGCATAGCGCATAAAACCATACCATCGAGTGAGTTGAGTGATAGCGCACCTACTTATATGAATATTGAAGATTTTTGGTTTCTGGTTTCTATTTGTGCTCATGAACAGCACTCCCACAATTGGGTACTCCTAGAGAACTCTTAGCATTTATGGATCGCTAAAGCATTGAAACAGAATACTAATTCAAAGTACCCAACAATTATGTGATGTTCACGAGGATGGTCGAATTTTTCTACGGAAATGCATGCTTCGAAAAAAAAGAATCATGTTTGCTCATTGTAAATCAATACTACTATTTTGAAATCTACAAAGAACAACAGCCACTCTTCCAAAGTTCTTTTTCTTGATTTCTCAACAACGAACGGAATTCTCCAAAAATGTGATCACATTCGCTGGAACACATTGGCGGGGTTAACATTTCGAAGGGCTTCAAAATAATCACCTCAACTGATTGTACAATCCTGTAAATGTAATACTATCTCACAAATCTACTCTCACTCTCCAGTAGCTCCGCATTGGCAAATACCAGCTATCCACAAGAAACCACATTTTGTCAGCATTTTGGCTCCTTTCAGTTTCCAGGGAAGTGCTAAGAATAATGCTTATGGATAACAACCATATTCTTCTAAAGTTAGGAGAAACAACATGAAGAAGAAAGAAAAATAAACTGTTTAGGAGTCATGTCGTGGCATAATAGATTGCTACATGACTAAACGGATTAATTTTCCAGTTAAGACTTTCAAAAGATCGAGAACTGTAAAAATGGGTTTCATGATTTTTCGAAATAATCTCGGTTCAACTGAATTCTACTGTTTTTTTGAGAGTCAGTAGACAATGCTGATACTTTTACCTGGTGAAAAGTCGGTGCCATTGATAAGAAACTCGAATACTGAACTGAAGGATTTCCGCAGGTACAGGACAGCGTTTTTGGATAAGCCAGAAGAAGACGCTCGTAAGTATCCATGGTTGGCTTGGGTTCAAAGACATAAACGGTTTTTTCGCCGAAGAGGATAAAAACTGCTATAATAGAGATGGCTACGACCAACAGAATGAGGTAGGTGCGAGTGGCGAGTATTTGATCACGTATTACTCGTGCATTCTGTTCCTTCCGATTTTTGGTTTCGTCGAAAAGATTTAACTGTCGAAGTCTGCGAAGTATTAACTCTACTGGCCCCATCGTTTTCTAAAAAAAGGAATGCAAATAATTACCGGTACAAAAAATGCGGCATACTCGAATCGGATGCTGTTGCGCTTGAGAAGCAGGTATCACTTAGTACGTAAATTTAGCTTTTCGAGTACTTGAATGTAAGAAATCTAGAGTATCATGACATTAGATTATATTTTTTAATCAATTATCTACTCTATAAAAGCCGTTAAAATAATTAAAGCATATTTCATAAATCTTAAGGCACGACTAAATTAGTTTGTATGGTAATAAAATTTTACATAGTCACTCAATATAAGATATAGTTTGATGTTCTTTATTCTGGCGCTTATTAGTTAAATACTGACTTGCGCAAGATGTTTATATTTCTGTCTATAAACAATTTTCACATGCAGACTGACGATAGTTGTGGAAGTGGACTCGAGGAAATAGCGTAGTTTATTAGCTAATCAGTCACTGATAAAATAAATGCAAAAAGATTATCAACGATAAGTCTTATGAGAGCGCCACGTGCAAAAGATCCAAATATCACCATTATGAAGTATTTCTAAAATTTTCACAGGATTTGTTTTAAACAATGCATGAAAAGGTTTTTGACTTTTAAATAAATTTGATGCAAGCTCTAGGGACCTATTTATGATATTTATAGACGTTTAGAGAATCTATTACTCGTAGCATCTTCAGACTCTCATATTAATTATAAATGAATGTTTTAGATACTTTGAAATAACCTTAGAAGAGACCAGCAAAGGTTATGTTACAAGTTTTGTCGGGATCAGCAAGAGCTCCTTACCTTTATGATCATAATCAATGAATGCATACGTTACAAAAGCATAGATAGACGAATTTTCGTGAAGTTCTCCAGTTGTGTGAAGGCTTATGAAAGAAATGTAAAATCAATTAAGGTTTATCACCACTGTCAGATGAACTTTTGAAATAGTAAACAAAAGTCTTTTTATTGAACGTAGTTAACAGGGTTTATAACATAAGTATCCAACTCATGCTAAGAATTCTGAAACATAGTAGAAACATGGTAGAATATGATAAAATTTTCATCAGAACACTAATCCATGGAACCATGACCAGAAAACTAGTGAGATCAAACTATTCTACTTTAGTCGGTAAACAAGACGATATACAAAGATTTTGAGACTCTAAGGTGTACTTGTTTCAACGAGTTTGCTATTCCTCAACAAAAATACCTAATTTTGCAAACTTAAAATGTGTCAACAGCCTTTGGCAACCTATGCTAAATTACTAAGGCAACCATTCTTTTCAAAACCACTCCCATATGATGCTAAGAAGTATTGAAATGACTGAAATTAGAAAATGGCAAAGAGTTGTAAGCGATATTTTTTGCAGTAAGAAACAATGCAGAACTGTAAGCTGCTTCGCGGAATGAAAGGGAGATGATTTGAATCCATCTGTACTGGAGCACATTTCTAAATGATCCTTATATTTATTTTCTGCAAAAATGTGTCAGAAAGTGTTACCTATGCTATAATATCAGTTCTCCATCTACTGTCTTCGATCATTTAAAGCAATATCTTACATATTCAGTACTTAATCCTCAGGATAATTTTCGTTGTCAACGACGAACTCTTCACCTGATCGTCACTGATTTTAGGTAACGAGCCAGTGCATCTCATTTTTTTAACCACATAAGCTTCATCATTCTGTTCATTGAATACTAAAATTTTATTTTTGAAACGATCAGTAATAAAAAAAACAAGTAGCGAGAATCAAAATCAATTCACTAGACTGAAGACGGTACGATTCTAGATATATACAACATAAAAACATCTACTGATCAATAATTCTCGTAATGTAAGGGAAATGGGAAATGACTTCTGTCAGTCTGTAACGCTTAGCGATATCAATGGTCATTTGTGCCATACTTGTCGTCATATATTTCATCAGTATGACATTATTTACCAAAAATCAAAGACAGAGTGGCAGACATACGCATTATACCGTTTATAGATCGTAGCCGTGGAACTTCAACTTATAGAACTGCAGCTTTATATGAATATATTAAATATAGTGGGTAGACGAAGATGTTGTTTATCATGTATGTATAAATCGGGTAGAGTTGTCTAAATAATTTTGACATTCCGTAATAAGGTTGGGATTAATAACCGAGTCAATATTTCGAAACGATTCAGATAATATTACAAGATCAATTAGAATCTTAAATCGAATCTCATCTTTTGGATTATCAGAAAAAGATCACATTTTTTTGTTAATTGAGCATTGAGATTCGGAAAAAATGTTTTTAGAATATCAATTTCATCAATCTAAGATACCTACGCACTGTTGAATTTCCGATTTTTATTAAACTTTGTGTAACACGACAAATAGTGTCATCTATATTAATATATAAATCTAACTGAGAAGGTACGTAAATTTGAAATGAAAGACTCAATAACTAACTTAGTACTAGTAGGTCTAGTACACTTCACCATATGGAAGAAGAGTGAGAAATAGTCTCTGCGAAATACATAATCTAGTATCCACAAAAATACATATTCATCCAGTCTCAATGGCAACTGCCATAAACATCACTCACCAAAATTCACAGACAATTTAGCCACGGCACTTCTAGTCACATGATTGCGAGCATAACCCTCCTCGAACACTCTTTATTCATTTCCTGCAATTGATCTCGAAGCTACTCTCGTCAATGCGGGGACTTGTACCGTTTTGATCCGGCTCCACTATGCTGTTTTGTTTTTGAATAATTGGACTTCACATTTTATAATTATAATTATGTGATTATGAATAATAGATCAAAACAAAATCTGAATTTTTCAAACGATCTTGAAATTAAGAAATTAAGACTAGAGTTCAAATGAAACCCAGGGCAATGTCGGAATATGAAACAGGGCTAGAATAAAGTATTATGAATTATCTAGATTTCTAACGAATATTGACATAGTCGTCCAGAGTATCTTATCCTTATAAAGTATAGAAAGTTATTTTAGTTAGCTTATCGTATTCTCAGGGCTCACTTAACTGGTTAGCCACAATAACACACTATAGTCATATAATAGTTTCGATGTTTCTTATCTAAAGGCCCACATCCGTCAAAATATGCAATGTAGTATACCAGAAGAATAGTAGCAATTCAATGATTCTATTCTTTTCTGTTGATGATACGCCTCATAAATACTATTACTGATAAATGAACACAAGGAAGTAATATGAAAATGACTAAAACTGCATTGGTTTAGATGGGTACGCGAGAAAATTGATCGTGCTCAACTCAAATTATTATTCTCGGCGTCAAACATCTAAATGTGAAAATCCAAGGGGGAAATGTGATAGTTTTATACTTTAAAGTACAGTAAAGTACCTAAAACTACCTTAAAGTATCTTAAAGTATCTTAAAGTACGATAAAGTCTCGCAAAGTATCTGAAGCCACCCTCCCCCTCACAATCTATTTGCCTTTTTGGAGCATATGTTCAAGCTCAAACTTTCAGGGATGGATGGGCTTAGTGAGAAACACTTGTGATAAAATTTTCATCCTCATAAAACTTACTAAACTAGACGAATGAGTATGACTTGTTTTCGAGCCTCCACGAAAATTTTTTAACTTCCTCACTATGAGAGCTGTCGAGGTCAGATCGGTCTTATATGAAAGCTAGCCTCCATATGCAACTTTTCATAAGAAAAAATTTTAAAATTTTCTTCTGTTAATTTTTTATAAGCATTTTATTCCGTATGACTGCAAATTAGTTATAAAAACGCACTAAATCGGACTTTTCTCAGTCCAGAAATGAATTCTCGAAAATCCGGTCGACGAAAAGTTAGCTCTAATCGAGACCTTCGAAATAAACATCGGAGAAAGCTAGAGCTGAACGGGAGTTATAAACATTTTCCTGCTTCAAAACCATGTTTTCAGGAAGGCGCTAAAGAAATTTTAGAAGTGACTTTTTCATTCAAACGTTTAAAAACTAATTTTTAAATGAAATATTTCTAACATATTGCATTAGAATTCGTTTTGCGGTGTCTATCAATTCATATTTTGTAGGCTTGAACAAAACACCCCTATATCAACCACGAAAAATTTTGCTAAAAATTCGAAATTATCACAAAATATGGTAGTAGGAGCGAGAGTATTTCTTCCATACGTCTCTCAAAACTAAACCGTTTTTCAAAAACCTATATGTATTCTGAAAGAGAAGATCACGGGACATCTGTCGGTAATAAAAACTGAATTCCGACTTCTCTTTAAGAAAAATCCGATTTTCTGAGGGGGGAGGGCTTAAAGTATCTTATAGTACGTAAAGTATGAAGTATCATATTTCCCCTAAGAAAAATTACCCGTGGATAGTCAGTATTTCAGTGAATTTTCTTTGTTAAATTACATTACTCTTTGAAATCATAACTATGGATTCACAGATATCAATGAAATTGGCGTACAGCACAATTTTTAAGCCATTTTTACAAACACTGGTGAAGAAATAAATTTCTCAAATATATATATTGCATAACTTCTACAGAATAATGGTAATATTTTGAAATTATCGTAACTCGGAGAGAGTTTGTCGAAAAATGCTATTACTTCTTTTGTAAGCTAGTCTAATTCAGAGCTTCTTGCTTAAAAATTTCAGGTAGAAACTCCAGATACCGTTTTTGCAGAGAAGATTCTTCGAATAATCTAATGCAATAATCGAACCTGACTTTGGGAACAAAGCATTTCAAATTAAGAAGGTAGACGACGAGAATGATAAAACAGTTGTGAGCATGATTAATACTTTTGCGTAACCATACCATCGTTTCTATTTACGTAGATTTCTTTTATGCAGATGGTTTATATAAGTTCTAACTATTAACTGACAAAAATAGAAATAAAAGTACCTTCTACACCTGGTTCTGTCAAAATAATGGAAAAATTTTGTCTCTTTAAAATTTGGAAAAGGAAAAGAAATGAAACTCGCTGAGTCGATATTTTTTCTGAAGTTGTTGATAACTTTCAACATAATTCAACAAAGTAAACGTAAACAAAAGAAAACTAACTTCGATGATTATTTTGACAAAATGTGGGAAATATGTGGCGACTCCTGAAGTCAAGGAAAAAAGCAAAATGAAACTCATTCAGTCGATTAATGCCTTATGGTACATGAGAATAGTCTATAACACTGTAGAATAGCAATGAAAAATTTATCATACTTTGTTAATGTATTTTTCTTACGTAATAATAGAAATCTTTCTGGAACAACTGATCACAGAAAAGCAAGATTTGACGAAACACAAACATAAAATTATGCTTCTAAAATAGTAATACACGATGACAGTAATTGGATCAAAAGAGTTTGAACTCAAATGAAATCTATGAATGGATTTTTCGTATCCAAATATTTGTACATCTTTGAAAAGTAGATGAAGACGATGAAACAGAACTAATCTTTTTGGACCTCTCACATCACGTAAAAACTGCGCTCGATATATCTAACCGAAGAGAAGGAAGTAAAATCAGAACAAGTTAATCGAATTATTCCCGAAGATGGTAGAGCACAGTCGAAATCCTGAAACAAGTAAATGAAAAGTAAATTGCACAAGAATGTTTGATCAAAATCAAAAGATGGATGAGAGTTATCAGAGGAAGAAACTGATGAAACAAATTAAAGTGTCTATTTATTCAGATGTCTAGTATGGATGATAATGATTAAGCGAATAATATAAAGATCAAAAACAATTACAGCTTAGGCTAAATAAACCTGCTGTACTTTTTTTCATACTATGATCGATAACTATCAAAAAGCACTCGAGAAAGAAATTGAAAATAAAAGGGCCTATGTTATCGCTCAGTTTTTATAAGATATTCGACAGTTTTGGAAATAATTGAGTGGGAACAAAATAAATAGAGGTATTTTGCTTGTCAAAGTTTTGTTCAGATCTTGACAATCTGTCAGAACACTGAACTACAAAAAGCAGTAAAGAACTGATAATTGTATCTTTTTCGACTCATTCGATAAACGGTAAACAATGATGATCTGGAAATGAAACAGAAGAAAGCTACAAGAAGCAATAGTGGCCGTTTGTTTTAAGTAACACTGCAGATAACAATGAGAATAATAAAATGAAGAAAAAAGGAACAAGAAAATTACCTCCGATGATGGATCTCAAAAAATGATTCAATATAATCAAAAGTAAAAACTGGAGAAAATAAACTAAATGAGAGTAGCTGACTCGAGTTTCGCCTAACAGATGCTCAGAAACTACGTCAATCGTTGAAGGAAGAAAAAGGAAAGTATGCGGAATGCTTTTTTCTACATCTCTCATTTTATGCCGAAAAGGTTACCGAAAAATCTATTTTTGAAACGCCACTTATGTTTAACCCTGAGACTCGATTTGCTGCTCATGAAGAAGGAGAAATCTTGGAATGCTGAAATAATGAAAATTTACATAATCTAACTCATAGTCACAATGCCATAAAGTTCACGACAACTATGTGAAAATATTATAAATGAGTCAACGTACTTAATTCGTTTTAGGGTGCTAGTCTGTGCTCACTATATACTTGCATCCAAAGTCATACCGGCACTTACACCATTAATCACACAGGTTCTGTCTTCTTCAAACAACAAAGAGTTGATTTTGAGAAAGGAAACATGAGAAAGAAGAAAGAAGCATAAAGAGAAAGTAAAGGATGAGTTGACAGCAAAAGAAACACATACTGTTACTATCATTCGTGACTTATGAGGGTAGAGCATCTTATTGGAAAGTGATTCATACCTCCTGAACTGTTAGTCTAGTTCAAGATGAAGATCGTCCCCTTATTACTGAAACAACCAGAGCTCTGGCAAAGATTTATTGGAAAAACGCGAAATATATGAAGGAAGGAAAATGAAATCAATGATTGTATTTTAGTGGCGCGTTCTCGAATTGTATTATTCATAAAATGGTTACATTTATCATTATTTCATTTCGCAATTTATTTGATTCACTCAGTATTATTAGATACTCCACTAATCGATAGCTTTTTTTTCTTATCAGAATATAACTACAACA
>OENT01002196.1:0-26385 GCA_900239685.1 Rotaria macrura | reverse complement strand
CTTGTTCCATTTGTTTAATCATATCTTCAATTTTACTGATCTTTTCATTTATTTCATCCAACTTTTGTTGACATTCTTGAATTTTTTGTTCGGTTTCTTGAATTTCTTGTTCGATTTTTGCTAATTGGTTTTCTAAATCTTGGATTTGTCTTTCAATACGTTGAATTTCTTGTTGTAACTGTCGGATTTCTTCTTGTAAACGTTCAATACGAGCTTGAAGTTCTTGTATTTCACGCTCGACTTGTTGAATTTGACGATTGATCTCTTCTATTTGTCGTTCAATTTGTTGACGCAATTCTTCAAGATGTTCACGTTGTTCTTCAAGACGTTGTTTTTCGTCTTCTAGTTTTTGAAGTTGTTGTTTCAATTGCTCGAGACGTTGTTCTTCTTGTCGAAATTTGAGTTCTAAACGATCTCGTTCTTGTTCTCGAAGTCGAAGTTCACTTTGCAGACGTTGTTGTTCGTCTTTCAAAGCATTCAATTCTTGTTCCAGTCGTTCAATTTCAACTCTCAAACGTCTGGCTTCTTCTTCTAATTTTTTTATTTCATTTTCATGTTCATTGGATTTTCGTTTCAAATCATTTATCTTTTTTTGCAATTCTTGTTCTTTCTGTTTATCGGTTTGTTGTTGATCGGTGAGTTCTTTCAGTTCTGCGTCAATACGTTCAATTAATGCATGATGATCATCGATGTCAAAATCAGTTGCGTTGTATTCACTCTGTTGATAATCATCGTTTGTATAAGCTGCCATCAAACTTAGATATGATGTTGTTTCTAAACTTTGAAGAATGACAAGAAAATAAGATATACTATAAAAGAAACAGGTTTCTTAATAAACCCCCGAAAATGGTTCGGTGGATTTTTTGAAAAAGAATTCTATTGTCTCGAATGGCTCGAAAAACGAGCCTTCAGTTCTACGAAACGTTTTTCTACTCTACGAAACTTAAAAAAGGTTTCGTAGGAGAAGGTCCTATGAGTGTACCCGGGTAGCGAACCTTAAAAGGTTTCGTAGAACTGAAGAATCGTTTTTCCAGCCATTGAAGACAATAGAATGCTTTTTAAAATCGACCGAACCATTTTCGGGGTTTCGCAAAACACCTGTTTTTTATAGTGTAAAAATATAAATGCTGTTAATGTTAAAATTCTTTGAGAGTGAAAAAGAACAGAAGGGATATTTTCTAAGCAATTATGAAATACGGGATGAAGAAAAATTCGTCGTAAAAAACAATGAAAACACAGTACTTGAGAATCATGAATTATGTCAGACTAGGAGAAAAGGAAAAAAGGAAAAAACATCTGTTTCTTCATTTATGTGGGGCTTTTTCACATCTATTGACTCATATGACGTACTTGCTGCGTGTAAAAAAATTTTAAAAACGAAAAACAACACAATTGTAAAAGATTTTGTTGTGTCAATACTAGTGTGTGCCAAGGAATCTGTTTTATAGTTTCTTCGGAAACTGTTGATAAAAAAATAAGTTTCTTCTCAGGGAAATCTACTATACAGGTAAACTTAAAATCAAGTCATACAATGGCTGCAGGAGTTTTTTTTCTACGTATATGGATACGTTCTCTTCTATATGTCATGCCTCAAGTCCTTTTTTATCTATTCAATAGACTGGAACCTATCATAGGTCAAATTTTAATGTCAAACTAAGCCATTCAGAGTTTCTTTAAAATCTGCCCGGTCAACTAGTCTATTATATCTGCGTCATGGCGTGCAAATACGTAGCTTCATCTGAAGAGCTGTAGTCCATACTTCTCTCTGTGTAAACAAAAAAGTCTATATTTATTTAATACTTAGATCAGACTGAACAGGACGTATACACAAAAGGTCGTAAAAAGGAACGTAAAAGAGGTCGGAAAAACAGCCGTAAAAGAGGTCGTAAAAATGGACGTGAAGAAATTAACTTATAAAAGACCTCTACAAAGGATCTCAGAATTCGAGATGTAGAAAATTTACTTCATTTTTTTTATAGATCAAGTAAGAAAATTATTGCTCTACGCTTTTGTTCGTTAGCTCGTCGGAGTTTCTTCATCAATTTCAGTTTCTACATTTTTCTCTTTTCAAAGTCAAAAAAATAGTTTGATTTACTAAAAAAAAAGGCTCGAGCATGATTGTTTTTTAATTCTAACCATCATTACCTTCTGATTTCAGAAATAATCATGTTAGAAGAAAACAAAACTATTGCAACGTATTTATCATTATCACAAGATGCGAATTCTATCAACATGGATCATCTAAGGAAAATTCGGAGTACTTATCAGAATTTGACAAACGTCGATGATTTGGACGATCATGAAATTGACGAGAAAGCTTTAGATGATGTTTGTCAACAATTGAACCTTATTATTGAAGGAATCAATAGAGAATATTTAAGAATGTGTGTCAAATATGATGATATTCATTCATCTAAAATGGCTTTGAAAGCACTATATCAAGCAAGTTCGATTTCGGCAAACAATACAGGCTCGAGCAATAGAAATCATTCATCATCTGGATCCCAACAGAAAACCCCACCAGCAATTCTAAACGAATTTATATGCGTATTAAGTAAAAAGGTGGACACAAGAGAAATTCAAGATTTTGTCAAGGATTTCTTGTTTCAACAAATTCAAAGGCAGTCATCAATAACCAACGAAGCGTCAAAGTAAGTATAGTTGAGAAGGATGAATTGGGGTGATACATCATCATCAAGAACCACATTCACCCACACCCGTCGAGGTAGATGATTCTTTTTCTTTCATATGGAATTATCGCTAACTACCCTTATATGAGATTTCATTGTGGGGATCTGTATATACTAGCTTAGATGTGCAAGTCGATAGGGCACGTTTCCAAAACGAGTATTGTAATCTGAATTAGTGTAAATTAGAGCGTACTTGAGTAGTGTTTAGTCTCATATTGAATGCTTCTAAGCACCTGTACAAGTTTCTTGATGAAGCTTGAAATGCTAGATACTGATAATCCTTCACAAACTATCTTTTTCTTTTGCATAACATAGTCAAGTTCATTTTCTACGACTACGACAAAACTCAGCCTCTGCTACAACTGTAAATCAGGATCGGAGAAAATTACCATTCGGATGTTTACTCGATTTATTTATTCGTTATCAATTGGCGAATCGAGGAATCGTTTCGTTTTCCCATCCACAAAAACAATTTCGTCTTGTCGAGCCAATCAGTCTTACAGATGATTTTGGCACATGGCATTTTGACCATTTTCATGGTCTATTTGATATTTGGTTGAAACCATGTTCTGCTGAACCATTTCCAAAGCAATGGCGTTTTTCTGATAATGGTCAAATCTATTTTGAAGTAAATGATGCATTTAATAGGACACAAAATGGCGAAGAAACAATGGTCATTGAACGACCAAATACAAGTTCGTTGGAAAATTTCATTCGTGATATATGTCTGAAAGAAAATAATGGCATGACCGATACATGGTTGAAACAGCTGCGAGAACTAGAAGATATTACACTGTATTCGCATTTAGCTAATCTAAAAGAGACCGATTGGGATAGAATTGTTAAATTGTCAATGAATGCCAAGAAAACAATCAAAGGGTATGTAGACCGAGAAAAACAAACAGCTGATGATGAAAAACCGAAAACAATGTCAAACAAAGATGATAATCTAAATGCAAACGAACGACAAGGTACAGAAATGCTTTTCCAAGTATATACATTCGTCTTAAGTTTCAAAAGAAGTCCGGTTACTTCCAATGAAATAAAACATTGACTAACATAGACTGTTGGCAGAGTAACTCGTAGAATAGGAAGATTCGTTCTGATCCCTTTTCTAGTGATGGGCACAACTCTCTGTTGAATGATTCATATTTCAGTTATAGGAGGATGAATTTTAATAAGAAAAAACCTCATTAACATTCTTCCATCCAGGATTGATTCAACTGACAACAATTAAACTTTACACTAATGACATAAGTTTGAGAAAAAATAAAACGTCAAAATTTTATTGGAGGAACGAAAATTGAGCACATCAGAATATTTGACGTATGAATACTTTTATGCATATATTTTTTCAACAATTAGATTTAGATGCTATTGGAATAAGATTTGAGAAAAAAACCCTTTGAATGAACGAATGAATACATTATTTTTAAACAATATAAAAATTAATATTTAACAGTTAAATATTTTTCTTTTNAATGGCGAAGAAACAATGGTCATTGAACGACCAAATACAAGTTCGTTGGAAAATTTCATTCATGATATATGTCTGAAAGAAAATAATGGCATGACCGATACATGGTTGAAACAACTGCGAGAGCTAGAAGATATTACACTATATTCGCATTTAGCTAATCTAAAAGAGACCGATTGGGATAGAATTGTTAAATTGTCAATGAATGCCAAGAAAACAATCAAAGGGTATGTAGACCGAGAAAAACAAACAGCTGATGATGAAAAACCGAAAACAATATCAAACAAAGATGATAATCTAAATGCAAACAAACGACAAGGTACAGATATGTTTTTCCAAGTATATGCATTCTTAAGTTTCAAAAGAAGTCCGGTTACTTCCAATGAAATAAAACACTGACTAACATAGACTGTTTGCAGAGTACCTGGTAGAATAGGAAGGTTCGTTCTGATCCTTTTTCTAGTGATGGGCACAACTCTCTGTTGAATGATTCATATTTCAGTTATCGGAGGATGAATTTTAATAAGTAAAAACCCTCATTAACATTCTTCCATCCAGGATTGATTCAAATGACAACAATTAGACTTTACACTAATGACATAAGCTTGAGAAAAAATAAAACGTCAAAATTTTATTGGAGGAACAACAATTGAGCACATCAGAATATTTGACGTATGAATACTTTTATGCATATATTTTTTCAACAATTAGATTTAGATGCTATTGGAATAAGATTTGAGAAAAAAACCTTCTTGAATGAACGAATGAATACATTATTTTTAAACAATATAAAAATTAATATTTAACAGTTAAATATTTTTCTTTTTCTTTTTCTTTTATAAGAATCTGTGACATCATACTCCAAATCGGAATTATTGGCTAATTTACATATGATTAAATTATACATTTACCAGACATTAAAAGATTATTCTAGTTTCAAACAGGATAGAATGTTAGCAAAATTAGATCCCAACTGTGTTGAACTTTCATTTAACGAAATACGTGACGAAGGATTCTCAGATGATGGTCTATTCGATAATATGAAAGAATTTTTTCTTCCATTAACAATAACTGAGCATGAATTAAATATGGAACGATATAATCATCAAAATCTTCGTCAACAGCGTGAAAATGAATATAGAAAATTGATTGCCGAAATAAAATCACTTGAAAACGTCTACAATGAGCATGTTGCCATCTATTGGACCTACGATGAGAATTTAATAAAGGCTCGAAAGGTATCTGAAGATGAATGTCTTGCTTATTTAAGAAAGAAATCAGGACAAATGAAAAATATCAATCGTAACAATGAACATCAACAAGCTCAACTTATGCAACAATTAGATGAAGAATGGAAAAAAAGAGAACAAACACTGCAACAAAATCTCAATGAAGTTCAACAATTGAAAGATGACATCAATAGGGTTGTTAAAGATTATGAACGGCAACTAGACGAAAAACGATATCAACTGAAAAATTTGGAATTCGAGTTGAGTAAAAAACAAAAAGTTGTTCATAAAAAATTGGTTAAACCACATCGGGGTTTTATTATGTTCGGTCCACCGGGTATAATTAAAATATTCTGCACAAATAGAATATCTAATAATTTCAAATTTTGTTTGATTCATTTTCAGGTACAGGTAAATCTGAAATTATGAGCAAATTAGCAACTAAAATTGGCATACAAATGGTCGGTCCACCATTGGCTGCTGGCGAATTAAACCGTCCACTTGTTGGTGAATCTGAACGTATTATTATTGCTTTATGTACACGTTGTAATCGTATACCATATACACAATGTTGTGTCTCGATTGATGAAATCGACTCTTTAGCACCGAAACGTGATGAAGATTCATCCGAAGGCAAAGTTGATAAGATCAGCGTTNGCACGACGAAATATTCTTTCACAAATACCTGATTGGGCGTTGGAATCAGAAATGTTGGAACGATTAACAGTTGCTACAACAAATTTTAGCGGAGCAGCTGTGGGGTAGGTTTATCTTTTAGAAAAATCAAACAGAATTATCTATCAGATTATATAAAACCGAGGTTTTACCCTTGGAAGTAGGCATAGTTTTTCTGTTCATTCGCAGCCACACCAACAGCTCAGATAATGGGATAAGATAAACATAGTATATGCTATCAGATAGCTGCTAGCCAAAGAAAAAAAACAACCCAACTTTGAAACGATCAAAGTAGGAGTAAATATAGTTTTGCACATGGCTCACAATGGGTAATGCCTATTCAGAGACAGGAGAGGGTAGGAGAGGATGTTCTCAGGTAATAGAAATTGTGATCGAATTCAGAATATGTTGGTAACCGAAAGAAAAATATTGATCATGTTCGTATCTAGTACTGATATTTTTTTCATACCCTTTCAAAATGAATATTATCTATGCTTAAAAACGATCATGGTTTTCTTTCAAATTTGTTCAAAGTTTTTGCATCAATTTAAAATGTTTGATGAATTTTAATTGATAAGAAACAACTAAAGAAAAATTTGATCATAACACCAATCAAACTTGATCGCTTAAAATCGAACCCAAATCGCAGTAAAAATAGCATCATTCTTATTTATTTTTGACAAAGAACCAGTTGGGTTTAGTTCAATCTTATTATTATTTTAGCAGGTATTTCCGACACTTGAACCATAATAATAGAAGAACAAGATATTCGTCAGGGAATAGAGAAAGTCTTCCTGATTAGGTATCGTCATTTGATTGAATTCAAGTTTTTCATTGCCCTCAGTTTGTGGAGTTAAGTAGATAACAGCTGTTCTAAAGGATTCGTGCTTGTATTTTGTAAACGATGTCAAGAGACGTTTTATGAGAGAATGTTAACAGAATATAATATTTTGCTCAGGATATGATGATGATTTCTGATGGATGTGGGCATAAATACATATCGCTATATTTATAGACCAACACGCACACCCTCTCCTGTGAAAAATTCATTTCGTATTGTATTTTGCGATTAAAGATGTTTTTTAAGGATTGAAGAGCAACCAAATAAAAATAATTTGATTGATCACATTGATCATCAGTTAAAGCATTCTCTATATTATTCAAATTATCACGAAAAGCTCATTTTTTATTTAATTTTCATTTTTTGGACGTTGTCGTTTGTTCTATGCTCGATATAATGATATTCAAAATGCTGCCATTAATGTTTGAATTGCTGGGGAAAAGTAATCAATCATCGAGCTGTCTAAAAAACCTATTCAAACCGAGAGGAAAATTCATTTGATTGAAAAAAGAATGATTTCATATTCTAAATTTATGCATCATACTTAAGAAAATTGAAATTTATTCAGTTAGTTTGATGAATTCATTTTTTTTTCTAGTGCACTCAGTAGAACGATTACTGTCTATTCAATGGTCAAACAACGCGATGATCCAACGTATAAGATGAGTTATGCTGATGCTCTACAATTGGCTGATAATACAGCAAAACAATATCAAATTTCGCTTGGAAGTGATACATTACCACGTTTACTCTTACGTAATTTAACTGCCACAAATCAAAATTCATCAAGTAACATACAACAAATATCACATTTAACAGTTGATCAACGAAATCCTGCTATTAATTATACGGGTCGAATAATCGTCAGTTTATTCGATCGATGTGTTCGAATAGAAGCACGTAATAATCTATTGCAACAGTCAAATATTATTATTGAACATGATCTCAATGGAAATGAAACAAATTTACAACAACTTCTCGAACGCATAACTCATTATGGCAAAGATCGAAATGTACAATTGCTACAATTGATCGATCTGAATTTATTATCATCTCAAAGTGCCTATGATGAAAAGAAAATATTTGAAACATTAAAAGAACGTTACGATGAATATATTGCATACAATCGTTCATTGATTGTCTACGATTTAGATTCNTAATGATGCTCAACGTGTTGAAAAATGGGCTATTGCAATTTCACGTGAACCATTTCTGCTACGTCAATTTTGTACCGACGTAGGATTTACTCGAACGAAACAAGAAGAAGATGAGATGGAAGATGAGCGACGAAAGAGTGAAGATTTTATTCAATGTGTCAGATGTCGAGATTTTTATATTGAAAATGAAAATAAAATGGGTAAGTTATAAATCTTCGTCTATTTTCAATGCTTTGGTCAACTAGTGAAAATGCTTCAAAGATTTACTTTAAATGATGGTCAAATAGGAATGTCGAATGTTAAATCAACTTTACTCTGTTATGTGTGGTCGTGTGTATATCTGTAAATCTTTCAATCATTGCTAATAGTGTCGTACGAAAGGAATAAGAATGAACGCCTTCTCGTAGCACGAAAAGTTTTGTATGCTCATTCGAGCCACTCCCTTGTTAAACCATGTCATTTGAAAATATCTGCATTCGCCATGGATTATTCTTAAAAAATGTCAATAGAATAAGATCATCATTGTTTAAAATTGGTGAATTATTCGAAAACTCGAAGAAAATTCATTCATTTAATTTTTTCTGCATTCAATTATCATCAGTTGTCATCCATAAACTTCTGTATAATTCCATTTGAAGCTTTCCTCGAGATAAATCTCGTAATTAGCAGAATAGTCCGAGTTCAGGGCGAAGTTTTTCAACTTATTGTATTTTGAAATATTGTCCGTTTTATTTTTATTAATATGAAATGTCCAAGTTTAAGTTTTATCCGATGTAGAATGTTGACTACTATTTGAACTATAGAAAAAATTATTTATACATTTCGATTCTTTTAAAGGATCTTGCACTCATCACGATGGTTTCATTTATGATAATGCATCTGCTGATTTGGCTTATTACAGTCTAGCGGAAGCAACATTATATCTGAACAAAATTGAGTCTGATGCTATTAATGAACCAGATCGACGAGAAGAAATAGAACGGGAAAAGAATAAATTTAAATGGATTTGTTGTGGCGCTACTCTGCAATCAGGTGCCGCAGCAACAGGTGGATGTAAAAAGGGCAAACACGGTTTCACTAGTGAAAATCGACCACCACCAGCACAACAACAGCAACAACGAAGACAGTATCAACCAGTGCAAAGACTAGAACCTTATATGATTACAGAATGGGAAGCAAATTGTCGACAAATATACAATAATCAATGGATTGAACTAATGAGATATCGAAACTAAATGTTGAACAATCGTATTTCATTGTTATTCATGAAATGTTAACTTAACGGACACATCTTATTTCAGAATGTTTAGAAATAAACAACAGTGATTTGCACGTATCTTTTCTACGTGAACAAAAGTTATTTTTGTATTAATGCCAGCGTTGTCGAAAATTTTCTACACAGATAAACAATGACTACATATTAGATCGGGTGTAAGTATGAGTTGAGAAAAGAGTTACCCTTACCCACATTCCGAACATGAATTAGTTTTTTTTTGACGTCAATTTCACACGAGAAGCCACTCAAAAAATGGGATCTCACTTACTTCAATCATAAATAAATCATTTTTGATACTTCTAATTAAAAACTGATCGAACTACTACTTTGAACTAATCTTTGTAAGTGTACAAGTATATGTGTTTACACAAGATGGAGCAGTACATTTCGTTTACAACCCTTTACTATCTTGTATAGGATGTTGATCATATTTAAGAAGAATTTATGAATTTTGTCTGAAATAATCATTTGACCTTGATCAAACAGAAAAATATGCTTTTAAATCATCAATAAAATTTGACAGGTATTGCACATTTCAATTCTATGTGAGCAAGTACGAAATTATTTCTAATCCCTTAATGACGAGAGAATGAAGTTCTTGACAACTTCACCTCAAGTATTTTTCTACGTTAGTCTCAGATTCAATTGTTGATTTTTAATAAATGTACCTGAGTTTGTATGACGACAAGAACATATGGAGCAGCTGGATAGGTAACTTACTTTGATTGATTTTTAGTACATTTCTTAAATACAGTAGTCCACTATTCGAGATTGGATTTAACATAAATTACATATTGTTTAATGTATGTTGTAATTAATTTATGAGAACTACGAGAAATAAATACTCTTCTTATACCCATCCAATTCATTATTGAAATACAATCAACTGGTTATGAGGCAAAATAGAGATAAGATTAAAAAACATTATTTAGGCGTTACACGTAATGAATATCATTCAAGGGGTTGAAAACATTCTCTGGGTCATCGGGATTGTATTTAAACAATGAAATTTTCAAAAACTGTGAAGTTTTGAACATTGAAACTTTAATTTTAATCTGAATCTTTCTTTATTCTGACAAGCTTTTGGCGATTTTTTCAATCTTTGTCAGATGTTACGCATTAAAAGATATTGATCATTATCGCTTTTGTTTGAATGATTGCGCTTGCCGTACACTGAACTGCAGAAATCGTGTTAACACATACAATCCATGTCTCACCAATAGCATAGAAGACACAGTTCTCCATTATTTTCCGCGCTCTGCCATCAGAGACAGTTAGTCTACCACAATACTCTACAGTACTTTTTCTTTTCTAGTTCGATTTTCTTTTCCAACGAATACATGTTCCTTACTTTTGTTGTGCAAATGGGGATACAAACTGTCTAATTAAACATATATTTTGTGTTAATTCTATTATTCATTAATCGAATAGAAGAATCGCTCATTTTCAATTAGATTTCAGTCGTTCAAGCTCAATGATATTCTCTTCCATATGACCCTCGACTTTCTTTAATTTCGAGATCACTCCTGTGATTACATTTCAATAATACGCATAAATCATGCTGAATCATGGTCATTTTATTTTCTCACGTCGAAAAACATTCATGACAGAATTTAGTATTTGAATATTTTACTGTACAGATAGTTATGGAAACATTAGAGAGTGTTAGCATAAATTTCGACACTGATTCATCAATATCTCTTAGAACAAATCGAAGATGCCTGTGAAAATGTTTTAATGATGAGCTCTAAGATATCAGAGCAAAACGGGGATATCATTTATTATCAATAGTACCGATGTGAAAATAAGGAATAACCAAGATTTATCTCTATCAATATAATCTATGATTTCGAGTGAGTTATCTATCATTTATATTGACACATTTTCCAGGAACTGTGTTGAATGGCAACCGTAGTAGTTGAGATTGTGATTAACTAGTGCGATAAATAGTCATTTTTTTAGAAAAGAGCACAAGTGGAAGAAACTGGTAGTAAGCTAGTCATAAGTACGAGTATTGTATGTAATCATTGAGCTTCAGACATCTTATGATAAACAAAGTGTGTCACTAAATTACATTTGATAAGTTCAAGTTGCTATAACATCGATCTTGTAACGAGAGATATGTTTACTTAATTATCTAATAGAGAACTCACACATTCTCAATAGATCATTTTCATTGATTGTCGAAATAGTATATCATCTCAGGTGATGATAGCACATGTATTTCATGGAATGAGACAAAGCGACGATAAGATTTGGTGAAAGTTGTAGAGCAGATCTTGAGGACATATTTTTGGATTTCGATGTGACTCCACAGTCGGCTGATTTTACTAATATGAAATGTATTTCTAAGTTTTTTGTTTGTTTTAAATTCTTTTCAGAGTGTATATAGACTTTTAAAGAGAAAAAGAAATTGTGATATAGGTTAATTTTCATTTTGAACTTTGCACTGAATTTTCTCTATAGACATCGAGCAACGAAACTATTCAATGACAAAATGATATAAGATCACAAATTAGAATAGAAATACTGACTTTTTTAATACAGAATATAAGTGAGAGACAAAGAATTATCGAAACTAGGCTATCCCATTCCTGAATCATCGTAAAATATTGAATGCACGTTGGATACAAGTAAAAATTCATTGTAGGTGAAAATTATACTTAGTTACATTATTAACTAGAAACGATTTCATGTTATTATTAAAAAGTAGAAAGAAACATTGTACAAAGTAGTATCTAAGGATATAACAAATTTCGAATAGATTCGGGATTTGTAGATGGTTTGGAATTAATTCCTACGTATGGGTTTCATATTGATTTTTATCTCATAATTATGTCCATCGCTTAGTTTGACTCAGATTGTGCATTAAAAATATTATTGACATTGAATTTTCATCCAGCCACACTGAAAGTAAATCTCAAATCCAAATCTAACTTAGATTCAAACTTTTGTACACTAGAAATACCAAGGTATTCGATTTAGAGGGAAAATACTGTCATTTTTTAAATTAATCTGATTCTATCGAAATAAAAGCATGCCGACGATGAGAATGCAGAGCACATAATTGACACAAGGACGGCAGAATACTACTCTAGTTAAAGTTTTGTTTAATTATCATATTGACATTAGTAGTATAGTGTAATGCATCATTAAAAAGAAAAGGAACGAAAGTCGTATGGCATCTTACGATAAAATATTGTCATCAGAGACCCAAAAATCACCGAGTTTACTCGCCTCACACCGCCATGAGGAGACGCAAGTCGGCATTTTCTGCACCGCGGCGAGCACGGGTTGACTTTGTAAATGACCGAGTCGACTCGCCTATACTTAGAATGTTGTTTTTGATGAATAAATGGAAAATCTTTAAGGATATCTTTCGATTTTATGCAGCTCTTTCTAAACGTTTCCATTTGTAGTGAAGTTTATCGAATTGGGACAATAACTTAGTGTGCAGGGTGTCAAAACAATCAGCTTAAAAAAGAAAACTGTATATCTCTAAAGAGTGATGAACAAAATATCTGATATTTTTCGTGATGTTAGAGGATACTTCAAAGCTTCTATTCAAGTGGTAGCAGCTTATTAACACACTTGAAAACTAGCATCATCTACTTGAACACGGACTTTGACCTTTTCCAACACACTTCTATCAGTCGTCAACCACAAAAATAGAAATGTATCCCAAAGTTTATTCGCAAATTCTAATTTTTAGAGATTGTTATACTGATCATTTTGGTTAAAAAATTGTTCTGTTGTTATCAAGAACTAATCGTATCTGAGTCATAGTACTAGAAAATATCGTATGCTTGACTTACACTAGTTGCCGCTCTCCAAGATTTTGACTCGGGGAACACTTTTTCTTGATGAACATGGAACATCTGTTAACTAAAATGATCAGCAAATAAGACCTCTAAAAATATGATTCTTCAGTAAGTTCTCGAATAGCGTTGCTAATTTGTTCACTGTCTAGAGGAGTACTTTATCAAACTTCAACTAAAGTCACTGGTGTTTTCAGATCTTTTCAGTGGAAACAGATTTGAGAGGATTTTGCGAAGTTAGATAGAATAGAGAAAACTCAAGGATTCAAATAAAGTATTACATAATTTTGAAAATCTAAGAACAGGGGAATTCGCACCCGATTATAGAAACCCCAAACTTATAGTTTATCTTTCGCATAGAAATGTGAACTTTTATCTTTTAAATTAGTGATAATAAGTATAATTGATGTTATTAAACCTTTTGATGATGAATAAAAACTTTGAAGTATCTCTACCATTAGAAAAAAATTAGTTCATTTGATCATAATCCTGTGTACCTATGCAGTTTCCTTTTTGCTAGATGACCTTCAGCACACTCTGGATAAACGTGTATTTAATTATTCAGTCTATTCCAACTACTGCACTGACGCAGTTCTCAGAGCATTGCTTATACGCTCAGTAAAAAAATGAATGATCTTTATTTATTTGATTATCATTAATATGTTTGTTCTTTTAACTTATTTAAATGTATAAAATGTTCTTTATTTGATTGTATAAAATAAAAAGATAGTGATTGTTATGGGGGGTTGAAAAACTAACTAAATATAACTATTTTATTATAAACTTTATGCGAGGTGAGGCGAGGCAGCAATTAGCAACTCGCCAGCATAACGAGGCAGTGACGAGTCGCGTTTTTGATTGACTCGTGGCTCTCTGATTGTCATACACAACGGCAAATAAATTGGAATGTATTCTAGGACACATCATACAAATAGACTCCTACTTATTAGAACCAACTTTCTAAAAAGAACTTATCGAATTTCGTTTCGTTTCAGAAAACGATTTGATAATGGAAACCATATTATTGTATATTATCATTTTGCTCACGTTATGAAAAATTCGAATGTGCCCAACCTCATTTTCCTTCACTGATAATGTTCACAGCAGAATAATCTGCCGATGACTGTCTTTTTGAAATAGATGCAATTAACCAGTGAGCTAACTATTGGTATTATATCGATCAAGACGCCCAATTAAATGCACTATCCGTGAAACATTTTCCATATGCAACAACTGGTTCTCCTGAATCAAAACACTTACGTTTACTCCCATGTATGCGATACCTATTTATCTATTGTGAGTATACGACTATTCGGAAGTATGGTAGTGGCATACAAGATTCATTTCCTTACGGATATATCTCTCTGACATACTTATGTTGAAGACAATGGATACTTTGCTTTTCTTGTGAAAGAAAACTACAAAATAATATCCATAGGAAAACCCGATGATAAATTATTCTCTGAAATTCCAAAGAATTGGATGATTAACTTTACGGATCTCAATGTTGCACTAGATTTTTTACTACCAGGTCCAATAATTAAATTGAACGAAAGTGTGAGAGTTAAAATTCGTTGGATGTAACCATCACATCAAATAAACGGAAATGATACGATGACTCTACAATGGCCAGTAGACCATTCAAGTTCCGAATGTCAAGATTGTCTCGAATGGGAGCCTAAAGAATTTTCTTTCAACATTGATGACTTCAATCGTTATTGGACAATGATTGTGACTCGTTTAAAAGATGGATCTGAAACAACCATTAGCCCTATAATGAATGGTGGTGGATATGATAAAACGCGATCAGATGTTTATAGTCTTCTTTTTCAATAACTATTTCGTTGCTATCCAACTAATAAATTATAAAGCGCGAGTACTATAAATAAGATTATAAATTCTCGAATATCAAGTATCATAGAAACTAAAAAAGGTCCTTCTGTTTTCATATATGAAAATTTTTCAATTGAAGAGAGACATCGACAATCTCAGAGGAGCCATTCTAAACATCGGATCAAGCAGGAATCCGATCAGATTGTGTGGATATTCTTGTCACAACGAAGGATTTTTGTCAAAATCTCTGGTGTTTGATTTTCATCTAATTCCACTGTTGGAGTTCTACTCTAAGCGCTGCACGACTATGCAAAATCTTGTGTTGTAATCAGCTATTAATTAGTACTCAACGAATTGAGGTGAAATTCAACCGTTGGATCTTAAATCTGATGATCAGTTGTACGTGTTGCGTATTTTCTTCTTCACTTGCAATACCACTGGCAACTTCCAATGTGCTGTGTCTTACCTTCCCTTACAATTTCCTTGCTTCATCAAATAATTAGAAATAATAATGTAGCAAAACTGTTCGATGATTTTATTTTCTTTGAAAATTAGTTCCGAGAAATGTGTAACATCATCTTATACTTGAAAATGGCGATCAGTATTATGAACAAGTAAGTCGTCGAAAACACTATTCTTGATAGAATAAGAGAATGCTTTCGACTTATGGTCCGATGCAAGCTATTTTATCACAACCAATTCAATGACTACAAAAAGAATATTTATTTATCAGAGTTTATAAGATAGATTATATAATATCTATTTCGTCTGCTAGGTACATGTTCTTGAGAAAAGGTGAAAATGAAATAATCGATTTATATGATTCATTGGGCTATTTTCGGTGGCAATTGAATTTATTGATGATTGAAAATGTCGTTAGTGCGTCTTATAAAATGATGCGATCTATTTTTCTTCTTGAATCTTCAGCATGTATTCAGATATAAGTTTAGGCCACCACTCAGAGACCCTGTCAATACATCAGGTAGATTATCGCCATTAAAATCATAAACAATAATTGCAGTCGAATAGTAGTTTGTAACAAAAGACGATGATTCGACCAGAGATCCAGTACCATCACCATATAGCAGAAGAGATGAGTCTGAATCGTACGCCAAAACAATGACATCGATATAAGTGTCACCATTAAAGTCACCTGTAGCTATTGCATACGAACAAAACCCAATCGTATAATAATGTGGGACAAGAAAAGATCCATTCCCATAACCCAAGAACACACTGATAGAATTGTTACCACAATTCGCGTTAACAAAATCCATGTTTTGATCATTGTTTAGATCATCCACTGCTAGTGCTTCCGGATTGATCATAGTAGCGTAGACAATACGATTACGAAAGGTACCATCACCTCGGCCTAGATGTACACTGATACTATTGGAGAAGGCATTAGTGACAGCAAAGTCAACACGATGGTCATGGTTGAAATCTGCTACAATTAACTCAGTCGGGAAAATTCCTGTAGTAATGGTGGCATGTGGTGCAAAAGTTCCGTCACCATTGCCGAGAAGAATACTGACAGCGTTAACACCACTGCATGAAACTAATACGTCGATGTTTTCATCCTGATTCACATCTGCAACCACAATTGAATTTGGATACAAGAGAACTGGGTATATCACGGGCGGTTGAAAAGTACCATCACCATGACCCAGTAAAATAACTAGAGTAGCATTACTTGAGTATAAGAAAGCCAGATCTGAATGGTTATCTGCATTGAAGTGACTGACAATAGGTTGATATACGAACTTAGAGTATCGGTTAATGATCGGCGATCTAAAGGTAGCGTCGATATTTCCAAAAAAACATCGATATAGCCAGCTGTAAACTCGGAAGCTACAATATCCATTAGACCATCACCATTCAGATCTCCCAAAGCTATTAGTGGTATAGTACTGCCTTCGTAATATGAAAACGATTTGTTAAAAGTAACATTCGTACAAACTGGGTCTAGACAACAATCAGAACAATATGCTGAGTGCTGAAAATGAAACATCGAGTATCTGAATTCTCTTTTTCATGTAAAGTTGAAACAACTATGAAACTTATTCCTGTATAATCCTCTCTGACTACCGTAGTCAACGATGAAATATTCAGTTTGAATCTATCGAACTTGTTTTGAAGAACTTTTTCTCTCATGAATACCGGGACTACTTTCTCACGTTAACGAGGCTCTGCCAGGTAAAGAAGTAGCATGAACTGTATCGAATGCTATGTGTACCTGGGAATGGGGATCACAATCATTATGTACCGTAAAATACCTGAGAAACACGGATGAAAAGTCAGCGTAAATGACATTCAGGCTGAATTATTACAGTAGATCCTTTTATGTAAAGTTTGGATATCGAAATTTAAAAATAAGGTTCTCAAATGATCGTTGATGCATTTATCGCACTGTTAATTATTGTATTCAGTGAAGTTACAGTGAAAATAGGGATGACAGTATTGACTGACGTGCTTATATCAAATTATTTGAATAGACACAGGACATGCTCGGAGTTTACGATGTATTTTATCGAATTGTAGCACACCTATTGAGAAATCTGCACTTTCATATGAATAAGTAAATTTTCTCTCGCATGCATCTATGACTATTATGAGTGAATCCACATACTTACTTATGATGCCACTATGCGTTGAATTCGTTATTGTCGATGTTGTAATAGAAGAAAAGCTGTTTCTGCTCTGAGGTATCCCTGTATCTGTAACAGGTGCTAAACTAGTACTTGAGTGCATATGTGAACTGACTAAAAAAAGAAGTTAAAAGTAAGTTTTTGCATTAGAAAAATCTCGTGTCTTTTCAAAAGCAATACACTTATGCCTAAAGTCGAAGTAGGCAATATTGAAAACAGAGTCTACATGCTCAAGATCGAACCACGATTTCTATCCACTCATTGTGTATAAGAAGAAAACGACGAAGACGTAGGTTTCTGCAAAATTTTCATTTTCAATCTGTAAAGACAGTCTACAACTCCAGGTTATAGTGTAAAACGACGTGTCCTTGTTGTAGGCTTCATCAGAAATGCAATTTCCACGTTCATATATGGAATTTTTCACCGCTTTTACGATTTGAAAGGAGAAATTCTCGTGAAAATCATGCATACTTTCTCATCAGTGAGAATGGATCACAATCCCAGTTTAGTATTGGGCGCTTGAACATGTTTTCACAGCTTTTTTTCCGGCCTGAATACTTATTTTGATCATACTGATATTTATGATTCGTATCGATCGAAGGTGAGGACTGTTGTTTATATTTTACATAAAAGACAATTAGAGTAAGTGTCATTAACTAAATTGAGGTACTTGCTTTTTCTAAAAGCTACATCGTAAAGTACATGAACTCTTCTCCGTTAAAAGTAGACGATGTCGTACCGATTCGAATTTTTAGCATAAAAGTAAGTAATTACTATACCATTTTAGTCTACTATTTTACGAAGAACATGATGCGGTGCTACAGATGCATGCTATTGTATCGAAACTAGATCGATCAAGTTCGAATGTCACTTAAATTGAAAGATTCAACTACGAACTTTTTCTTGTTTTAAAAGAAGTTATCGTACGATGAGTACGAAGATTGGAGATGAACAGACTCCTGGTTCTGTTTATCATGAATCCCATTGTACACGGTGAACAGATAATAAAATACAGGAGAATTTAAGTCAACGCTTTTCCAAGTCTTCAAAAATGTGTAGGAACGAAAATATTTATGATAGAATCATTTCCATGTTGCAGAATTCCAGTGTAAATAGACATGCTGTAGATAAAAGAAAGCCCTCTCTTCAAATTGCATACCTAACAAACCTGTTGTTGAATTGGACATTGCGTTCTTGTGCTGAAATATAATTTTGAATACAATGAGGGTCACCAAAATGATACATGCAATACCGACTAAACCCAAGAAAATCAGTAATTTGAATTTGAAAATGTTTCTTCTGTACAAAAGGAAACTAATGAATTTCAAGGAAATGGATGACGATAAATATCTACTTGACTGAAATAAATATTGATTCCATTGATGAAAAACTGTTATTCGTGAAGGGAGAGATTCTGCTATAGAAGAATGCGTATTTTATTTTCTTCTACTACACTAGCTTCTGATGAAAAATATTAAATGCTAGTATAGATAGAGAAAGAAATTGATAAAAAGCATCCATATTCTGTTTTCTTCCGTGAGTTTATATTTTTCTCTTAACGTTAAAAATGAAATGCAAATCGAGGAAATATTAGTCTGCATATTTAAACATTGATAACAGCAAAAGAACGAGAACTGAACATTGCTCACTCACAAATCATACATCTAATCAACTATCGTCATCCAAAAATTTAATAATTGATGAGTAGTATCTTATCAAGATTCTTTGTAATTTGAATCACCACTTATATCTTTATCCATATTAAAAAGGTGCTACGGTCGATGAATGTGTAGATTCTTCCTAATTTGTATTGGATTAAACAGTTCAAGTTTCAAACAATACGGCTACTGTAGAGATTCATTCACCAGCATACATGAGAAAATAACTTCTCGAAAGAACAATCTTCGCAATATGTATGAACTATTTAATTATTGCTCATATAATAAAAGGCAAGTAAAAGCACACGTTACACTTAAATCATTGGAAAACGTGAAAATATTCTTAGAGTTTTTCAAGCTTTCGATAGATTAGATCGGTTATTTTATTTTATTAGTAAAAAACGTTGTGTCCTTACCAACATTTAAGTTATTAGCAAAAAGCTACACAAATGCTATATCAGAAAAAAATCTTGAAATGTTTTTAATGTGGCATCCAAAACAATATTCCCAATTCCCTTCATATTTTTACTATTCTTGTAGCTATATTGTAATTATATTACATTACTTCAAAAAACAACTGGAGAAATTCAAAAGAAATTCATATTAATATTCTACGGTTGATTGAGTCAGATGACGTCGACTGTTTGTCTATTATTTGATGTACTTTAAGTCATGTTTCTTTTTATAAAGTCATATCTTAAATATGAAACTAAACTCGGAAGCTAACATCATAAAACTATTAAGAGCAGTTGCAACGCACTCAGTATTACAGGTGAATACGATTAAGAGTGAAATTTAAAAATATTGTCACAAAATTAGAAATTCTATACTCGTGCTGCAACAAAACGAAAATATAGAAGAAGCAAAATATCTTGAATTTGTAAAGGAGTATTTCACATGAATAATACATGCCATTTACTATGAAAGATATACGCTTCTAAACACTCTAACCATTTCAGAAATGCATTTTTATACGACACCTGCAAGATGCATATCTAACTAGGAACCATTATTACTACTGTTACTATTCGAGTTTTTCTTTTGAAAATTCACATGTTATCAACAACAAGAGAAGAGTTTGAAGTACCCTCAAATTAATTGATTGTATTCGAATGAGTCTCTTAAAAGAAGAATTGTTATCAATAGCAGCCACAATAGCCATCTGTAATCAATCGAGGATACTTTAAAATTTACGATGACAAAACTGCTTAAACAGTAATAGCACATCGAAAATTGCTGACCGAATGCAATTCTACGTAGTAATCAACTTGATTTTTGAGCGACTTTTCTCATTTATCTTAGATGGAACTCTTGAAAAGAAAAATAGGTACACATTTTTCACAAACAAAAGTTGTTCTAATGGCACAAACAACTTAATTATTCTGTGCAAAAGACAAGCACAAAAGCAATTGGCTCGACACATAAAATATATGACGCATATGTCTATTACAGATTGTCTCTGTAGCATTCGATATTGCCTTTGAATAAAGCAGCAGTCATTTTAAACAAATCTGACGTGTGTACATACTAAAAAGGAAGACCAGATAATTATAGCATGATATGACTTGAATAAGTTCAGATTCTGTAGGCATGCGTCCTTGATCTTCATCAAGTCGACATTGTTACAGTCAGAAAGATCAGTTTATCGATCATATAAGATCTCAAAATAATATCGACTACCAAGCTGTGGTTGAATGCAAGATTATTTTTGTATTTAGAACTTACGAACGTGAATCGAGTGAAATCATTGAGAAATTTACGAGAACCAGTTGACAAATTTCTAATGGGTTGAAAAAAATATTTTCAAAAAAAACATCAACTAAGAAAAATGCAAAATGTTATATTTATAATGATGTGGTGTAACTTAGTCGTAGAACACGACGTATCGCTATTTGTCATATGATAAGAACTTGAATTTTTCTTTCGAATTCAATTGACTTGATTTGATGATTGGCATCACTAGCGTTTTTGATAATAGAAATATTATGAAGAGAATGGTGTCAAATATTTCATGGTGAAGTACTGAAATCTTGCTCAGATAGCTGATAGCGAAATAAGGAATGAAATTCCCTTTAGGCCCTTTTGTTTTGTAGGAAAGCGTAGTTTTTAATTGTACTGGAATCATTAATGGTTTTTAAAATTTTTCTTTTAAGTTAGAATGTTTAGGAAGGTAGAAGATATTAGAAATAATAATTGCAACTATTTTCTATGTCGATCGATCTAGTTTGTTTTGTCTTACACCGGAATCCTCAGCTATGAGCATCAGTAAATATTACATCAGATTTACAAGCAAAGATAGGATTTCAAGAAATATAATGAAGAGATTGCTTTAAATTGTGACATATCTGACAATCGAATTCAGAATACGAATAACAAGATCAAAAAAGCGATTCCGTTCTGGAAATCTTCGTTGTACCAACATCGGAAAAACAAACATAATATTGATCATCAAGACAAATTGCGATGTCTTGAATGGAATAAAAAAAGAACGCAAACCCTATTCCTCAGCTGCGAAGCCATATTTTAGTGATCACATCGATGTTCTTTTTGTATCTATTAACTACTATGTCAGTTACTCACTAATATTCTTCAGGTTCGAATAGAAATTAATGTTGTCAGTTATAATTGATTTCAATTACTAAATAGCCAGAGAAACTATTAGAGTAAAATACTTATTTTAATATTACAATAATGTGACACATTACTTTTCACGTATACGTAGCGATGTTTATTTCCTTTGTCGATTCCGTGTTATTGAATATACGAGACTAAGTTTCAAATTCATTTGCAGTAGTCTAAAATATATTTGAATCCAACATGCGCCATCTGATTTTTTCATTCAGTTTGCTCCGATGAACACATAACAACTCTATCAATGCAGAACTAATCATCATCAAAAAAGCTATGGAAAAAGGCTATCAAGTTGTTCAATTCATTCAAAGACTAGAATCAATAATTAGCCTAAATAAACAGACCTTCTTGTATGAGATCACAGTCATGATTAACAAACAGTGTATATAAAAATCATTTTTTCCTTCATCTGACTCTTTGTCTTTTGGTGTACAAGACAACAAGCTATCCTTATCGCTTAATTGCTTACATGGACACGTTTTTGTATGAATCCAGAAAAATTTCGACTTGAAAATTTATTAGATCAAAACACGATGAGTAGCAAGTCTTGTGGACCATTGTGAATGAGTTTCTCAATGCATCTCAGTTTCGCCTTGCTGGAATTTGACAGATCAGAAGAATCATATGAAAAAACCATCGATAATCTAACAATCTATTCTGATTACTGAGTCTGAGACTTTTTAATTTTAACTCAAGTCTTTATTCCATTCTGATATGCACGCGTACTTCGATTAGATGTCATCCATATGTCTTCAAATCGAAAACTTCTACTTGAATAACTCCGCACTACATAAGAAATCAAGAAACAAATCTCTGCATAATTTCATTTACAACGGAGACAAACCGCTCGGGAGACATCATAGGATAAAACGAGACGATGAGTTTATCAAGAGACTCATCAAAATTTATGATGACGTTTCTTTTAGCGTGTTTGCAGAATTTTTTGGTTTAAACGACCAGGAATATTTCCATTTGAGTCATATTTCGAATGGAAACGTAGTGTAACCAATACACTTTACTGTAATTCTTTCGCTTACCGTTACTTGATAATTATTTTAATTTTATCATGTATTCAATGTCATGCAGGCATCAAATAAGTGGTAGATCAGTTCAGTAAGATTTGTTCTTAAACAGTTGCTTAGTTTGATGAACTTCGACTTAACAAATCTACGATAATGGTCCTGATACTGTTCGAGTTTGGTATCAATGGAAAGTACACGCAGCCATCCACACTGGCACCATCAGTGGCTGACTCAGATAACGGCATCAGCATGAGTCAATAAATAAATCAATACCTTGTTCGAAGAAGGTAAACATAAACAAATCTTTCACAATCTCATGAAAGTGCGAGTGTTGGTGTGAAATCAACAATATTTCTTTAATCGCACGAAAGTACATTCATACTCACAACCTGAAAGTTATATGCATAAAAGAAAATTTTAAAAGTTGATTTTCTGAAACTTTTTTTCTAACATCATTCCCATTTCTGATTCCCGCGGGAAAGAAAACGGGAAAACACAAGGGAAAATGCGTTTCCACCGATCTCTTCAATAGATCTTATTTATTTCATTTTGTTTTGTTTTAATCGAATGCATACTCATATATATTTCGACGTTTATTCCATGTGGAAATCTGTATGCTGGATGAATAAAATAGGACGTTCTTGAAATAGATTTTGTTTTGTTTCCTAAATATTTATTTATTCGAGATCAACATTAAAAGGTATAGATAGATAATTGATTAAGTTAATAGATTGTCACACAGAAAATGAATACGTTAAAAGTAAAATAGGAAAATGAATATAATTAAAATATAGTTGGCATGGTCAATATGACAAGCAGACTTGGACATTTAAATGAGTGAAAATACCCAATGATAAAGAATATGAAATAGTTCTTTAGATAATATGAATTACCAAGCACTTGAAAGAATCTTATCATCTCTAGAAGGCTTTAATTTCTATTTGTTTGCTTTCTAGAATATGTTTGTAAAGATGGATATTTCTGGGTTGATATCCGACTGATATCATCTCAGCTTTTTTTCGAAAGTAGTTTTGCTGGATTATTTGTTAAGATTTTGGGCGTAGACAAGTTTTCCTTTCCTAATCTAGATTCTGCACTATTCGTATAACTGTTACCAAATTTGTTTCTTTGTGTTTTTAAGGGCCCCCTTCTCTAAGAAATGTTTTTTTCAAGCATCTGATCTTGATGTTAGGATATATGTATTTTGAGTGTAATATCTCACGGTAAAAATCTCATCTTGATACACTGACGCATCAAAGAGTAAGCTTATAATTAGCTATATCCATTCATGTCAAATTAAAAACTAATAACTGGATAGTTGTAAAGTCAGTGAAAGATGCTTCCATAAAATTATTATACATTCAATCAATTTTTGAAATAGACAAAAAAAGACTTGTCCTACTTTCAGAATATCAAGGTATTGTGTGAACAATCACCAGACATGCAACTAGATCTATCAACACCTACGTAGACTATTCACATGTATATTCGAACAGTCAGTTACCAGAAAAATGTTGTGCTCTCATGATGTACAAGGATCGGTTTTTTTTCATGAGTAAGACATTCAAATCAATGATAAACTATCAACAAGAACATATTCTACGATGAAAAGATGTGAGATGCGAATCCTTCCTAAATCTACATTCACATCCATACTTATCTGTCTATGCATATTGTTTTAACAATTTCTTTCTGTTTTCTTCATGAAGAAGCAAATTAAATGAACTTCCTAACGAGTCATTCTTCTATCCGAATACAAATCGCGCTAACATTTACATTTTAGAACATTTTCTTATTTCTTTGAACAAGCGCCTTCAAGAAACACAATAAAATTTAAATTTTCGGTTATTTTATTTAAAAGAAATGTATAAATCGTTATTAAAAATAAGTTTTAACATATTACTATAATATATTTGATCAAACCAGTCTAGCACGATCAGGATAACCTGGTTCAAAGTTGATTGCTATTCGTTCATTGATAGAATGGAAATTAAAATGTATATATATTCGTTCTTCTGCTTGATTCATATATAATTTTGTTTCGTAAGGAATTTTATTTTGAACAATTCTTTTGATATTTAAATATTTTCCTATATAGTCTAACGATTCTCGTCCTTTATATTCATACCATTCATCAGATTCATGTCCGATACATGTTACTGATGAAAAGAGATGATGAGATTTCGTCTTAAATGTTCTATATAAATCCGGATCACAATCATTAACAAAACGAAATGAATAGATCGTTAGTGGCCCAATATAAGTCCGATCAGCTGTGTAAAGCCAGACGAGAGAATGTGCCTCTTTGTGGTCGCGTACACTCGTGCCATATTGCAGATTCTCTTGAATAATTCTATCGAATTGTATACTTTTAATATTATTTAATAAATGATTGAATAATAAATCATAAAATGCGTTGTAATTGTCATCTTCGTATTCATTTAGAACATTTTGAGCATCTTCAATAGATAGTTGCTGATAAAATTTTTGTTTAGGCATTTTTCCTTAATAGAACTGTCTGCAAATGAGAATAGAATTTCAATGGGTTTATGTAACTTGAAAATAGGTTGAAGTTCCCATAAAAACCAAGTGGAAGACAAATTCAATAGTTTACTTGTAAAAATCCAATTTCATGACAACAGAAGAAAAGTGACGTTTGCATTACAAAAATCTTTCCTTTCCTCTATTGACAAGAAAAGAATGAACCAAAATGAGTCATAGAAAAATAACTAATAATCGTATCCAACCAGCTTTGATCTATTGTTATTCAAAAATAAATTGCTTTTTTAGTTTAAGAAAGAAAGAAGCAATTTTTATGTGGCTTTCTTTTTGTCCATGAAAAACGTATGTTAAGAAGTACTGTTGTGTATAGTAGATGCTATACGACTTGAAGAAAAAATAAGTTGTCAAGAAAGTATTATCGTATTTCATAATTTAATAATTTAGAACTACGCGTATCATTTTTTTGTAGTAAATAATAATGCTAACGAGTGATGTTAGATTTTATGGGAATTTTTAAAAATTTTTTACTATGGAGTAACTCAGCATTTGCAATTTATATAGTAATCAACAATTCAAGGGTATTATTCAATTTACTAAATCTGTGTAATAAGAATTTGGTTCAACTCCCAAGTATTTTCGAAATACATTTGTTTAATTTCTCAGTTGACAATTTGTAGTTTCTAATTGGTTCCTCCACATTAGTGACCTAGCAAACTGGCATCGAAATTCCGGAACAATATTAATTACAGGGTCTGAAAGGTTGTAGAACTTTCCTGGAAACTTAAATATCTGAAATGCGTTATTCATTATTCCAAATATTCATACAAATTCTGGTTTTTGACTCAAATAAAACGATTGCATGATGGATACCAACGATGGTGTTTTGATTTTCTATAACTTTTATATAAACCACACAAAAGCATGAACT
>OENT01002195.1:1803-26411 GCA_900239685.1 Rotaria macrura | reverse complement strand
CTTTGACTTATTGCTTTTCAAGATTTGTCTTTGTGTAAAATCTATTACGAATTCATCATAAGACATAAATGTTTACTGGTTAAAATAATTTTAAAAATGCAGAGTTTATTTTCGTCAACGACTCAAGTATTTTTTATTAAAATGTTGCAATTTCCATCAGAACTCTGCATTAACTTATGAAAGGAAAATATACGCTACACATCCGTGTGTAAGACTTAGAGAGAAAAGCACAGAAGAAAATATTGAAAGTTAAAGTGATTATGAAAGAGTTTGAAAAATTAGGAATGATTCTCAAGTTAATAGCAGAGTTTAAAATCAAAGTAGAAGACGAGCTTGACTTACTACTTTAGTTTAATCACTAAATTTGATCCAGTTCATGGAGAAATTGAACCACGATAAAAGAAAAAGCACTCAGCAAAGCTTCATAATTTTCTTTGCTCGATCACGTAGAATATTTTAACTTAGAATTTTCTTTTTCGTCGAATCAATTCCCTCCAGAGCTCTGTAAAGTTTTGCGGATCAATTATACAAAAATAACACGATGAAATCTATTCACTAAAAATATTCAATCCCATTTATATTTGACTTGAAGATCAATGTAAACACAAAACCACCCCTAAAATCTTTACTGATTCACATACTTTTCATGCCCTAGGGAGAATGTTGAGTGATTCTATCTCAGATCCATTACAGATGTGGTGAGGATCCTGCTAGGATTCGTGTATCGCTTCTGAGAAAACGGCTGAATCCTGAAAACAAAACATGGAGCAACTGAAGTTCATAATACTAACAAGTTTATCATCGATTTTCTATCTGGATTTGTCACGGAAATTATTCGCTCTTAGACAATTGAGGAGGGCCAGAATCTCAGAATCCTATCAAGATGTTAAACAAGATTTTATCAGCATACTTAAAAGATTATGACTGTTTAGAAACTGAGAATCCTTCAGCATATTGAGTGTGAATTTGAATATGAATAAGGGTTAATCTTATGCTAAATGAGTAACAATTGTGGCAGAAAAATTTCTGAATTTTTTCTTTTGATTTTCTCACAAAATTGATCTGGATCCTTGTAGTCCGACTGAGACTAAGGCTTAACTAACACATGATAAAATCTTGAGGGTATCCCCAATTCTATTCATCGAAGGGTCCTAAAAGGGATCAGAAGTACATCTTGATAGGATCCTTCCAAGAATTGGCAAGATTGAGATCATGATAAAACTCGTCACATTTAGACTAGGAGAATCTTTCAACAGAAACAATGGCTCATTCACACCAGATGTCAAAAAGCTCTCTCGGTTACACATATTATATCTCTGAATCAGAGATGCAACTGAAGTCGATTTCTAACCGAACCGATTTCAGTGCGGTCAAAATTTTTGAAAATAAAATCGCTTCGGTTCGGTTCGGTTCGAAGTTTCATTAACCGTTTTATCACATTTTCCCGTTCTGCGCTGCTAAAAACATAACAATAATTAAGCAAAACAAAAATTACAAACAGATGGCGCTCTCAACATCCCAGGTGAATGAATCCTATACCGAATCCGATCGGGTCCGATCGGATCCTACGATCCGATGAAATCTTATGGGAATCCGGGTTGTGGAAACAGTAACGGATCCGACGGAAGAAACCTATTTTCTTATTTGAGTACGAATAAGCATTTAAACCCAACAGTAGAGGCCTGTCTGATCACACGATGAAATCCAATCGGATTCCGATAGTAGGATTCGATAAAATCCAACACTAGGGATCCGAATCAGGAATCGCAACCAGGAATCCGATGGGACTTCATCGGATAAGAGAAACTCCGATAGAAACATGAACAGATGCCTGTCGGATCCGATCGAATCCAATGGTCGGAATGATTCTCCTGGGATTAGAGTACATTTATTATTCGTCCATTGGACCAACAAATTCTCGAATTACACACCGTATAACAATTGAAGCGACCACCCACACCTACAGCGACACTCACAAGCGCACCCACACCCAAACTCAAACCCGCACCGAAACCAACGCCCACACCCATAATCTCCAAGCGCTGTAGGTTTACAATCTTTTGATGCATTCATATACTGATCATCGTTATTAGTATTATTATCAATTTTATCTGTCGGAGAAGTTGAAGGTGTAGGTTCGGATTTTTTTGCTTTTGAAATAAATTTTCAAAAACCATTGTTTTTTTTTTTTAATCTACAGAGAAAAAAGTCAACAATCCAAATACGTAATACATCTGAGTTTTTCTTTACACAAAAAAACACATACGAAAGAAAACAAAACAACTATTTATAGAATAATTAGAATAAAGTCACAGCTCGTGCAATATCAGTCAGATCTTCGTGGAACTAGAATAGAAAAGAATAGTTTTAAAATCAAGACTAAAGTAATACGTTCATGCTGTCATTATATACTTGATCGGGTGTCATTCCAAGTCGACCGAGTAATTCATTGCTTTCAATAAAGCTAAGATCAAAGTAACGCCAGAGTAAATCGCCATCAAGAGTATTTTTTTGAGGATTATCAAGTTGTTTTCATCGTGATTTACATATTCTTGAACGAGACGAAGAGGTGTGCATTCAGAATAGTTATTAAAAATTAATATTTACCAAAAACGTTTTGGATTTAAACCACAATCCTGAGGAACATTGTTCTCAAAGAATTTTGTAACATAGCAAGTTATCGGAAATTTTTTTTATTCAGTGGTACAAGACAACCGATAGCATCGTCAAGATTAGCTAGAATAATATGTAAGATTAAAAATAAATCATGTCAATGCCCAGAGAATGTTATATTTTCTTTTCTAAATTCTGTTTATGTTTTAAGTTCACAAATTGATATGAGGAAAAAGAAAATTTTACTTTTGTATCACGACTACACGTTAAATATGTAAGATATTTTTCTCTTCTCTATTACAGTTGTGTTCTTCCTCTCTAGTATATTACGTAGCACATATGAAAAAAGGTAGGGTGGCTCCATCGAAATTTCCTCTATCGATTTGTTTAATTTGATGTCACCTGTTTAATTCCATATTCTATTCGAACATCGTATCTTCTCATACATATAACTTGAAAATAAATATTTCAATCGAAAAACATCGTGCACATTAATAAAACTTGTTTATTTTCAAAGTTTTTTTTTGTTGCTAAATTATGGAAATCAGATTTTCGTAAAAGCCATTATTCACCTTGAGTTTCTTGTTGCGTAGGAGCTTGCGCATAAATATACATATGACGATCTGAATCTGTAGCAACACATTGTACGTGTGTTTGATCGATGAAAAAATCTGTAGCAAATATATCTAATTGTCGTGAATCTCGACGGACATATGATAAAACACGCATATTTTCTAGATAACGTAGTAGAGCAATACTTTTATGTACGTCACCAATAAGAATATCATTTTTAATTGTTACCATTCGATGACAATAGATTTGCATGTCAACAAAAGCAATGCCTTTCAAACTACTTTGACCAACAGCAGCAACAAGATAACCAAGAATAGAATCAACGGCTGTTACAGGACCCTTGTCTTCACGATCGTGAACGATCTAAATAATACATTCAAAGAAGTATTTAAATACATTATCAGACTAAAGAATTTGTACTCAACGATGTGTT
This sequence comes from Rotaria macrura, assembly GCA_900239685.1. Classification (NCBI taxonomy): domain Eukaryota; kingdom Metazoa; phylum Rotifera; class Eurotatoria; order Philodinida; family Philodinidae; genus Rotaria; species Rotaria macrura. The sequence goes on along the minus strand of OENT01002195.1, from coordinate 22,792 downwards.
CGTATGTTTTAGTATTTCAAGTTAATATTTTACGTATGATCAATTCTTATTACAAATATAGATATTTATAATGTTCGAGGTCGAATTTACACTTATTCTGTTCTATCGTCATCGTTTTTTTATTTACTGAAGTAATGTTATTTTCTTCTTCATTGTCTATGTCATTATCATGAAATTGATCTCTGACATGATTGAAAGCAATTGTTCTTTTAATGAAAAAATGATTTCTAACAAAGTTTCACATTGAACTTTGAGTTTTCGAAGGAGATGTTTCAAGAAAATTTTTTCTTCTCCTATTGAACATTGTTAAACTCTCTGAAATGCATCAGTTCGTATAGGATCAATCAGTTGGAGGTTTTTCTTTTCTTTTCATTTATTTATTTATTCTTTTTGTTAATATGTATACTTACTTTTAATTTATGTTTAGTAAGTGATTGATTAACTTCTGGAACAACTTCAATAATATCGAAAAGAGCAACACATCCTCGACTAACAACCTCTTCATTAAAACAGTTAGCGGTACCAATAGCAATATAAGTTTTCATTAAATTTCCTTGGAATCGTAATGCTATTGTTTTCATACAACTCGCATGTTCTCATTCGTTCATAGTTATTTTAGCATTTGCAGTGGGTTCCCATTTAATACCGGAATAAAGTTGTACAAAGAACTGTTAACGTAAAGGTAAGAGAAACTTAGATTCAATAATAGAGATAATGATACAATTTGTTCTAACAATTAACTACCCTAGGCGAACTTTTTTTTCCTGCACTTGCCAAGAACAGACCTCAAGATGTGTCCATATCACATGACTTTCTTTCCATAGACAAGAACTTGAATGCTTGCATGAGTTGTGTCAAAGTTCGAAGCAACTCATGCACTGAACTCATGCAAAGTATACGAATGAACATAGTAGAAGCGATCAGCTAGGATACAATAGTAACGACTTATGCACAATAATAAACAATGCTCGCTGTCTTTGAGGATATCTAAATCTACTTTTCATATACTTTCTCCTTTTGGGTTGCCTGCGATAGTCTTTTTATTTACATTGTAAAATTTTATTCTAAGCGTAATGATTCTGAATATAAAAGTAAAGAAGAAAACGAAAAGTACTTATAAGAAAAAACTACCAAAATTTTCACAAGCAACTAAAATCTTCCAGAGACCAGTCCCAGCTATTCAATCGTTACGCATCGTTACATTTGTTTTTGTTTTCTGAACAAGGACCCTTTGTGCATTATTCATATACCGAATCAATTCTTACTCGTAAATTCCTTTGTTGGCAATACTTTGTCAGAGTTGTTCACATAGAATCAGTCACACTATTCATCTTTTCATTTGTGTTTGCTTATATGCACTCTGCGTGTTAAATAGTTGACGACTATTGACATCTACACGGAATGAATGATAAATATTCAAAAAAAAAACTTCAGTATTGAAGCGAATAAAACATGCTTAAACAAAGAAACATAAACACTTGACCAAGAGCTCAAGCGCGTGGGTAAGAACGTTCAGCAATGGAACAAGTAGTTCAAGCACTTGAGCTTTAAAAATGGCATAAAGTCTTGCCTCAAGATGTGTCCATATCATATGACTTTCTTGATCAAGATACTCAAGTAATTCAAGACCATGGAAAAAAAAGTTTAACTAGGGTATTCTCAACCTTTTTGATACGTTATTGATTCACGATCTTCACCGGACGGTTGCACCATTGTATTTTTTGGTTTATTCGTACTTATTGTTGCAGTATATAACTACACAATAATTTATGTAATTATATCTTTCAAGAGAATGAAAAAAAGTCATTACTTTGCTTTCGACATGATAACTTAAAAAGTGTACTAAAAGAAAACAAATATTATCTCATTGATATTAAATCATTCGATTTAATTCTACTTGTCTGTTTGAAAGGAATTTTTTGTAGAGGCCACGGTGTATCTAACATTCTTTTTGATGGTATAACAGATATTCTTAAATCATATTTTTGATTAAAATATAAATAACCATTACGACAATTATTATTATTAAATTCCGCAAAAGTTTTTATAGCACCATCGACATTCATTGGAAAAGCTCGTAGATTAAACTTTAGACCTATTGAAAGCAAAAGAAAACGAATAATGAAATTCATCTAATGCAATTCTTGTTTGTTTGTTTTTTCGACATACCATATTAACCAATATGGATGAGTACCACATATGAATATGCCTGAGTCATTAGCTACATCAATAAACGGTCTCAATAGCATTCGTTGATATTCATTCATTTCGTCATCGATGAGATCAGTTTGTACTGGAAGGGGCTAGAATATTAATATACATATATTTCTTTATGATTGATTAATTAAATAACACTAAAGTCCCTCGTTACTTCTTGAGAAACCGCATTTTGTTTAGTTTGATTTTGTTGTTGTTGTAATTGTGCAGCATTCTTCTTTGCACTCGACATTTTTGTACGAACCAATGCATTGCATGTTTTCCGATGAAAAAGTAGTTTTAACCAATCGGCTGGTAAATATTGATATGGAAAAGCTTCGTATGTGATAAGATCTTCATCTATGCGAGCCAAAACAATCAACAAGTATTACATATTTATTCAGATTTGCTTTTAATTGACTTTTTCAATGGCTCAAACGAGGTTTTTTTTGTAAAAATTTGAATTAGATTTCATACGATTTTTATTGACTTTCGTCAACAGTAAATTAAAGCAAAAGATTGACTAGCTAAAGTCTTTTTCAAACAATATTCAAGAACGAACTCACAAATCCATTGTGTTTTGAAATCTATTGGCTTCATTACATTCAATCACAATTAAAAATGAAATCGAACTTACAATCATGTACACATGATCTTTCTTTGGTCGTGGACCGATAACAAGTAATTCATAAGCATAAACTGAACATGATTTTTCAATTTTGTCGAGGTAATGTGTCATCAATGGAGTTGTATCAAACATATCGATAAGTATTTTAAGTCCACTATTTCATATTGTATTGCTTGTTGTAATGGGTCTTCTGTCATTAATTCATGTATGGCTAATGTACCATCTTTACTAATGGCTAATAACCAACGTGTAATGGGAATAATATTTGTTAAAGTATTGTTATTATTTGTATTGGTTGGAAGAGTTTTCGCTGTTGTTGATATATATGAAGTGTCCATTGATTCAGCAGTTGCAATAGGTGCGAATGGATTTTCAATTGTTTTTCCTCCATATAACTATTCATCTTCATCATCACGACCAGTAAATTCAGTTGAATCAAGTGCATTCGATGGCAATGTTACAACTGTCTGTTGACTTGATTCTTGTTTAGGTGAATTTAACACTGTTGAATTTGAATAAAGATTATTAGTATTGATTGTTGTGGAAAATAATCCACTTTGATCAATATATAAATTCACGCATATATACTTTTTGTCGTTTAATTTATAATATTCAATAAGTTTCGATTGTTCATTATTACTTTTTACAAGTAGATAAACATGAATAACACCATGCGTTGTTAATATAGCTAAGTAACGATCGAGACTTGTTGCAAAACGTATTGGATTATTTTCATGGGAAATAATTTGTCATCGTGTACTATCACGTAACAGTACAATATGTAAGCGTGTTATTTGTTCTAATTCAGTTATATCAATACCCGTTTGAAATATTAGTGCTGATGTTTCTTGACTGATTAATATAAATGAATGTTCACGTTTTTCATCTTGTTCATTTGTTGATGAATAAACCGTCAACATATCAATTGAACCAGATAATGTTTGATGTAGTATCGATACAGATCCACATTTATTTCTACCTGATGTTGTTACTAAATCTAAAGGTGTCGTTTGAAATTGTGCAGGTAAATGACGTTGTAACAAACGTGTTTCATCACTATCACCTTCACCGACGATGGCATCACCACATGGACCAATACTAATAAGATTATCACAATATTCGAATGAATATGTGTATGTTTGCTTTTTTGATTCTATTGTATCGATTTCGCTTCTGAAAAATATAGTATCATTCTTATTATTTGGTAGAATTAGATCATTATCAATGTCCGATAAATTTGTTTTGTTCATCGATTCATTGATTGTTTCCGTTTGACCATGGAAATCTATTCGATCATTTTCAGTTTCATCACCAGTCATAGTTTCAATTGTGCCGATAGATGTTGGATCTATTATGGCTTTTTCATGCAAACGAAGCAGTAAGGAATTATCGAGGCGTGAACCAAAAAAATATTAAATTCTCATTACATTTATATAGGTAAAAATGAGAGTAATGAAACAAAACGCAATAAGATAATTGTTCGTAAATACGTTTTTTATTTTTAATGCTGTGATACTTTGCTACTCTTTTTAGATATCTATGTATGCTATCGAATTGAGTACGGTATTTTTTTTTACCTGTAACTTTTCTAGAAAAAAAACTATCTCGGGATGAATTATACTGTACAAATTGTTGCTCTTTTTATCGTATGAGATGTTCGATTGAATTTACATGGCTCATATCATTTAGGTGCAAAAGTAAGTTTTTATCGGCTTGAATTTCTTTGACCAGATCAAAGCACATTTACAAGAAGCAACACTAAGTTCGATAGAAATGATTACATTATTTTCAAAAAGTCTATTTATCTGGTAACTTCAAAGCTTCATTGAGAATAGCTTCTGAGGTATGGAATCTATTTTAATATGATGCTTGTTGAACTAAACGTATCTCTGACTAACTTGAATCATGGATAATGATTATATTCTACAATGCGTGTCCTACTGTTATTCGAATTTCCTTGGAATGTTTCTCGATCTCAACCATAAATGAAAAAGGCGCCTACATGAAGTTCCAATTACAGATATTCTCAGTAATCTATCGAAATTCTAGGAAAATAACCGTTTTACCTATCAGATATCTTCTTCATGAACGCGTTTATCAATATCAATTGTGTCGATCTAGAGCTTGTGACAATGCTTCTAATTAAGAGAAATTATTAAAATGCACTTCTTCGCTTCGCAGATTGCTTTGTTTAACTTACACAGCTGCATAGTACGGTTGATCCGGCACGATCGAATGTAAATTCTTTCATTGTACGCATTGTATCTGTATGTAACGTTAATAGATAAATATCGCCTGTCTTAATAGATTTAAGAACTTTATCGTTGGATATGAATATTGCTTCAGCTAGATCAAGTGCTACTTTAAGATCATACAATGGTCGTAAAGGATATTTTGTTAAATCACGCGTTAAAGTATTCAATGCTGCACCATACGCAGGAATACTTTGATTGAGATAAATAATAGAATTCGATGCCAAAAAAAGAGAACCACCAATTAGTTTCGGTATAGATAAACAATTAAGACAATCAAATGCTAGTTTGTCAACAGGCCATATAACTGGATGCAACTTTTGAGTAACATTTATTAAAAGTACAACACTACAACATGTATCATCTTTTTTAACAGCTACACGGCCAACCCATGTTCGACTTGATTCACATAATATCAATAATGTCGGTTCATAATAACTGTGTAAAAATTGTAGATCAATTGTATGACCAGTTAACGATGGATCAAGTTTTTTTAAATGAAAAATATAAGAAGATAAAGATGAATTTCTTGAACCACCAGGGGTTATATCTAGGCAAAACACAAAACAAGAACAATTTTTTTTTCTCAATCATTCCAGATTATGTTTAAATGTAATACAAAAGAAGATCCAACGTAAGATTGCTAACATAATTCATTTTCAAATTAATTACATACTCATTGTGGTCGGTATTGTATCACTTGCGATTATTTCTTTATCTAATTGACTAAAAAATGGTATGATAACAAGTTTGGAATTGTAGATAAGCATACAAGCACAAAGCATATCTGGATCAACACGTACAATAGGTTGTGAATAACTAAACCATTGACCTTCCTTAGCTAGTTCATCTTCAAAATAATGCATTGACAATGTTTTCAAATCTTGTATACTTGAACCAAAATCAATTAAGGATACTCTAGCATCCAGAAATGATAGAAATAAAGCATCTTTTGATGGTGCTAATTTTGACGATGAACCGAGACGACATGGTGTTACTGAATAAATATTGCCTCAAAGAACAAACGTATTTAAACATTCGAATTTCAACGTATTAGACGTAACACGATAAACATATAAATAGTTAGCGCTACTTAATATTTAATTATTCTCTAATGGATGATGAAATTTTTTTTATTTGGCATCTAGTAGATTCCAACAACTTTAGATGCCATCTTACGTGAACAATATGACTTTTTAAAGCATGCATTCCCCAAATTTCTCAGTTGGATTCTGTTCGTCTGAAAACCGCATGCTATCTTCTTTGTTCTATGCGAAGTTTTTATTTAATATTAAAGAAAAAAAATAGTATTCCTATGAGAATGTCAATCGATCTACACGATGAAATCTGACAAACTATTTTACATGAAAAAATAAAAATGAAATGTGTAGAATGGTATTTCTGAAAAAACCTTTTTCCATTTAATTCTGTAAAATCTTATTCATCATCTTTCAGTGACAAAGAAATAGGAAAAACATTTTCTTACAGTTTGAAAGATCAATACTATGACAAGTACTGAGTGACTCATGTAAAATGAACATTTCTGTATTTCGATCTCATAATGCATTCCCTATTTTATGTTATAAAAACTCAAGTTTTGGATAAATGTTGAATTTCAACTACATCTTGCATAGAGTTGAACTAACTTGCTAAGCTGAAACATTCTTGAACCATTCAAAGAAAAAAAGGAATTAGTATTATCTGTAATGATGCGAAAGCGATCGTTGATTTGCACACAAGCATTGCATCTTTGTATGTACTTTGAAGAATAAAAATGTTCGTCTCTATTCACAATATGTTAGCTACTAACTTTTCGGAATATTGACTAGTTCGTCGTATTTTAAGTTTACCACATTAATTTTCATCAGTGACTGAAAAACAAAAGCTACGTTACACAAAACACTTTTCACACAACAATGTGCAGTACTCATTTCTATAGTAGCATTTAATTGATTTATTCAATTATCTAAAAAGAGAAAAGAAAAGGTAAGATTTTTAAATTGAATATTTCTTTTTTTCCAATAGATAAATTTTTGGTGTAAAACGCATTCTCAATAACATTTGTACATCAATGTTAAATCCATTGAATCCACGGACAAAATCAAGAATTCCTAAACTACGGGTTAACTATGTATTTCAACGAGTATCTTCATCGTCCGATGATTCAACTAGTAATTAATCGAAATGTAAGAATGTACCGACTGTCAAATTTTCTGTTTTGTTATAACTAAAAAGACAAATGAAACACTAGAATTTCCTCAATCAATAAAGTAACTCAATAGTTGAAGTCAAAGATTTCATTTCAAGAAAACGAGATATTCCATTTTCAGCTGAATAAACATCAATATGTACTGTAGCTTTTGGCTCATCTAAATACATTAATAGAGTTTGTTAAGTAACTATTATTAAAAATTTTATCCTGTTTCATTTTTACATTTTCTAAGTGTATGCAATTTAACTAACGTGTTTGCTCCTGGATAATTATAATCTGAAGCACTGAATGAAATACTTGTTTGAATAAAATTCATTCCTAATAAACCCAAAACAAATAGTTTAAGAATAAACGACCAATTTTTTCTCGTTTGAAATCTATATGCAAACAATGATGAACATGCTTGAGCAATAGGTATATTCAATAATGCGATCACTCCAGCTATATTTTCGTCCTAATTCGAGCAATACATGGGATTTGGATAGAACGCTCGAAAAAACGTTGTTTCATCAGAAACATTTTTCCTTTCTATAAAAAAAATTATGCCATTCGATTCCTCGTTCAATAATCTATCTTTTGATATATTTTTTGTTCACATTACTCTTTATCTTTTACGTTTTCGTTGCACTACTTTTCTGACCAAATTAGGGCACTCGGTCTAACTCGATCACTACAGCTATTTCCTTGCCCTAATTTGACCACCACATACAAAAATACATGGAATTACAATCGATTTTAGAAACGAACATGCTCGCGCTACCCGAAGTACAACATTTCGACTTGATATTGGAACAACATATTTAGCCCTGATCATCACCTATCTATAGATACAAGGATGAGTCTTTTGGATTATTTTTAAATGTGCTTTTGTATAGAGATGAGAAATCATTTTTTTAACAATTTGTTAGTTCGATTTTCATCAACATTCGAAAGCACAAATCATGAAAAGACTCATATATACATTATTTTCTACTCAATAACATAAAACACAAGCTTGAACGCTAGCTGACTTATCGATAAAATAGATTAAAATATACAAAGTGAAATCAAAATTGTTCATCTAAAATGTCAGTATCCAATGTTTTTTGAGCAACTTAAACCACATTCTGAGGTGTCGAAGAGCAACAGCAATGTGAAGATAAGTGGGAACATTATTTTGCTTCTCAATTTACAGAATGGTCTAGTCGGACACAGGGGACCGAACAATTAGCCATTGGATCACTAGCCAATGATAATTAAGTAACTTAGAGTCCATGAAATATTCTCGTTCAAAAACTTCGCCTAAAACTAATAATACCGACTTTCTCTAACTTTTCCAAACGTTAACATGATTATTACTTCACTCTTTCTTTCGTAATGCAAAAGCACACATAAAAATAATCCAAAAGACTCATCCTTGTATCTATAGATAGGTGATGATCAGGGCTAAATATGTTGTTCCAATATCAAGTCGAAATGTTGTACTTCGGGTAGCGCGAGCATGTTCGTTTCTAAAATCGATTGTAATTCCATGTATTTTTGTATGTGGTGGTCAAATTAGGGCAAGGAAATAGCTGTAGTGATCGAGTTAGACCGAGTGCCCTAATTTGGTCAGAAAAGTAGTGCAACGAAAACGTAAAAGATAAAGAGTAATGTGAGTAAAAAATATATCAAAAGATAGATTATTAAACGAGGAATCGAATTGTATTATTTGTTTTATAAAAAGGAAAATTTTTTCTGATGAAATAACTTTGTTTTGGAGCGTTCTATCCAAATCCCATGTATTGCTCGAATTAGGACGAAAATATAGCTGTAGTGATCACATTAGGAAAGTAACAGAACGAATAATTTTGTCAATTTGACAACTTCTCATAGAAGACTAATTAATTTTGAAGAAAAACTGTTATAAATGTAGAGCGTCGATGACTCTATCCTGGAAAGAAAAAATGAACTCAAACGGACGTTACTGAGAAAAGATATGTTGCTTTTCGAAAGTCGGCCGAAATGGGTGATCGAGTTTGGGCCAGCTGCTCTACTTGTTGTTCTCCTTGGCTTAGCTATCGCCGGGATTTCTATTGGTTTTGCGCGTTCAGATTTAAGACGGCAACGAAAGCAACAACGATGATAACAGAGACTAGTAAGACTTTATGTAGAAGAACATCAGTGATTTGTGCTATCATGTCTACAACAGCAAAAGACCTGTCACTAATCAGAAATATCGAAAACGTGTACATTCCGCGACACGTGCAGTCCATGCACTCTGATAAAGCTAATGCGAGTTTCGGCTTGATTGTGGACATATCTGCGTGAATTACTGGAATATATACACCCACACCATCATATTCATAGCTGCTGTTAAATCAATAATATTCATATTAAAATCATTACCCATCAATGCAAAATCATAACTGATTGATGTAGTGCTTTTTATCATATGATATGAATATGAGCATGAAAAGTTCAACAATGGATCGTTTATGACAATTTACACCGATTGTGGTATTCGCTTTAATTGTTGTTTTAATGATAAATCAAAATGATCTTGTGAGAACCTTACTCTACTTGACGTTAGTCACATGCCAGATAAAACATTCGACAATGGCCTATCGATATTCTGTACTAAGAAATTCAACGAAATCGTATCGAAAATTTTTGCAAGTTATCAGATTATCTATGATATATTGTAAGATCCGACGGAAGCGGAAATTGATATTCTTCGCTCTAGGTGAAAAGTTTTTCAAATCCTATAAAATTTTGAAGTTTCATTAAGTCTTCTTGAGTTCCATGAAGGTTTTTGAAGTCTATTGCAGTTTTGCAAATTCGAAGTTCTCTGCTTATTATTTTGGCTAAATATAATAAATATCGGTTGAAAAGTAAACACACATTTATCATTTCTCAACTATTGTCTTGTAATAAAATAGAAAAAGAAGTGACTATTAGAATGCTAAATTTAAAGACTTTATATCATATCTCGTCATAGTAAACTAGTAGTATCATGCGAATATGATTTTATTGACTTTATATTTCGAAGTAATGTATGAATGATTTTAATTTCAGTTATTGATGTTTCCATTCCTCGATAATCATAATTGAATTATTTTAGTTTTGTTATTGAAGGCATAATTACACTACTTTAAATGAATGCAATTCTTAGAAATTTCTTCATTATATATTTCAACGTAGTGAATGTGAATACGAAGCAATCGATTAAAACCAATTTCTACTGATAACGTGTTTTTCTGACTATTTACAGATTGCACTTTGATGACTCTTTTGAAAACATATAATCTCTTCAATGTCTAGCATATACGATGAGTGTCAATGTGCGTTTCGATGTCGATGAAGAAACACACGCATCTGCAAAAGATTAAAATCTCGAGCACTCACTGAATGAGTTTTTCATGAATGCATGAAAAATATTTACTCTTAAGGAAGTGGGTTGCTTCGTGTTTGAAATTATGAGACGCAAATGAATACTCACACTCAGCTACTATATTGTCCACGCTTCACTTATGCGTGGCTATTTCTTCTATTAATCCCGGTTGGAAAAGAGAAAAAATAGGTTGGTTTACGTCGGCGTTTCCACAGGAGTAAATAAGAACACCGTTCTCATTGTAAACAAGACGTATTTTAAACTGTAATCGCTTATGTCAATAAACTAAGTTGGAAAGATTTTTTTCAACTAGAAATCATTTCTTTTACACAACAGAACAATTGAAGACATGGCAGCGACGACAGCAACTGCAAACAGTGTACGTTTGTCATCTGATATACCTTTCAGTTTGTTCAGGAAGGATTCTCGACAAGATTCCACCCATAATTTAACGGAAGATGGCAAAATATTTTTGTGGCATCAGTTAATGTTAGATGTACTCCTTCATTTTCCTTCCTCATCAAAAGATATCGAAAATGTGATCGAAGCTTGTGAACTGGTAAATAAGTATGATTCCGACGATAAAGTTGTATTGGAGGAACCTGAGAAGAATACATTTCGGAAGGAGTATAAGTTCGATACGGTGATCGACTGGTATACAAGTCCTTCATTTCTGTATCGTGCCTTCAACAAGGCTTGTCGAATGGCCAATAATGAGACAATTGTCCTATTTCATCCGATTGTTAAAGATCTTAGTGCTCAACTGAAGCAGCTTCACAGTCAACAGATGACAGATGAAACACTTGCACTACCGTTGATTGTTTATCGTGGAGTGTCAAATATAACCACTATCGAATTAAAGAAAATTCGTGAAAATATCGGTGGTCTTATATCGATAAAAACATTTTTATCGACAACAACAGAATCTAGTGTCGCTGTTCTATTTGCTTGTGGTCCTGATTCGAATACGGCCGTACTCTTTCAAATTACTATAAACGATACAGAGCGAACCAAGCGTATGAATACATTTGCAAATATCTCTGAAAAAAGTAAAATACTGTACGAACGTGAAGTTCTTTTTGGTATGTCGTCCGTCTTCAAGATCGTTTCTGTTGAGAAAGATGTTGCGTTCTGGGTTATCGAACTAGAATTAACTACATGCAAGGAAGATGAATGTGTGCAAAGATTCATGAACGAAATTCAGACTTATGTACATCAAAATTTCGGTAAACAGGTGCCGTTTTTTGCTGTAAAACAATTACTTACAGTTACTTCTGTCCATGATGCTCGACCGTTCATAGAACTGACGTGATTCTTTCTCACTCAAATATTGCGGCTATTTCTGAGTCAAACATATAAAAAAGAAATTAGCTTGAAAAAATTGATTGAAAACGTACCGGAATGATATGCATTGATCACAACGAGCAATATGGAAATTGTTAGTCCGAATAATAAAATCATCTATCTCCTATTCGATATATTGCACGATTTCCTTTATCAAAAGGACAACAACAATCAAGAAGTAGTATTCTCTGGCAATGATCATCATGAAGCATTACTATGTTATGGTAGATTTTTATTTCTGAGTGGCGACTTAGCGAAGGGTAACCAATACTTTAAATTACTTTTAGAAAATGGATTGATCGATGATAAACTACGATTTTTTATACATGGACTACTACAAGTAAGTCATGGTATCACACAAGAAGAAGAACTGACATCGAAATCTACCAAAATAACAATGGAAGGGTTTCAATCTTCCACAGCACAAGCTATACCTGGTTGGTTTCCGAGTCTCATTGCTTCTGGCTACGTGAGCACAGATGATCCCAATCCACAAATCGTTTGCAGAGCGAACGAACTCTACTCGCTGATCAACTCGAAAATATGGTTGATGAAAAATTGCGGCTAACATATTCGGGTCACATTAACTTTGAGCGAGACAACTTTCAAGAAGCGCTCATCTATTGGGAAGAAGCAGTAGAAATTGAATCCCATATACCTCCTTCGGTTGAAACGATTTTTAATGCAACCATTCATGCACAAATGGCTGCAGCATACTTCAGATTGAACAATAGTACTTACGCATTAAGGATCATGGAAAACGCCATCAAATGTCTGGAACTTTACTATCCATCAACACATCGAATGTTCGCTAATTTTCATTTCAACGATGGATATTATGTCATGTTCGATGGTAAGCTTCCTAAAGCAGTCGAATCAGTGAAGAAATCATTAGACAACCCTCATTTTTCAACAAACTGCGATTTTTGTGCTCAAATGAATACTTTATTCGCAACTGTGTATATTCAATCAGGTGATTGGGATGCTGCAGAATTCCATTGTAGAACGGTGCTCGCATCTGAATCAGTAGGTATTAATCAAGTAGTTCCCCATATATTAAATGCGATATCTGAAATGAAAATGATGGCTCACAGTATGGGTCAAGATTTTTTTCGCCAACTCATTGGTTTTAGTTTACAATTTGGTAAACAATTATCTGTATCGAAACCTCCTCATTTGAATACAGTTTCTGCATTGAATCATGAAGAATCATGAAGTCTTGAAAAAATGATTCGTATCGCTGATTATTATCGTCATCGACAGGATTATGAGCGTGCTGAACACTATTATAGAAAAGCAATAGATAAAATAACAGAAACTGAATCGAAATCAATGTGGAATATCTATAGAAAAATGCTTAGAATGGGTAATACAGATGAACGATCTCGGGATTATTTTATCGAAACATTTTCAAAATATGATGATACTAATTCAGATCATTTCTCCATAATTGCTGTTCTACAAATAATTCTGTACAAATTCAGTCTCCTTCAAAATGACTATAAAGCTGCATTCGATTGCTTGATAAGTAGTGTGCTGATGGAAATAAAGTTATTAGTTTATCAAAAAAAAAATCGATTTGCAGTGTATATTCGATCTACTTGATTGGTTTTACAGTCATGACTTAATCACTAAAGTTGCTGGTATTCTAGCGAAATTGATGGAAATCTACATGAAGGAATTGGAGGAGTACTTACAAACGCTGTTATCAAAATATGTGACGGCTGCTGACCTAGCTCCGATTATACATCATGGAGCCGTTGACTGTTTTTTCGATCAAATGAAATCAAAATATCACAATAATCCTTTGACGAAAATAATTCTTCAATGTCTTGATACTATATTACAATATCTACGCCAGAATATTAGTATGACGGACAACCTCATGTTATCATTTAGAGATCAAGTTTTGAAATTTCTAACAAATTACAAAAATGAACAATCATCGTGGTTCTATTTCATCAAAGCTTTGGAGTCGTTATACATGTATGATAATGATAATTTTTTCATCAATATAGATTACTTTCGATTTCAAACAATTACTTTTCAGCAATATCAATAATTGAAAGAAAAAATAGCCTTGATTTTTGCACGAATCGATGAAAATCAACTATATTCATACTTCAAAATAATCGAGAAAAATCTATAAACTTGTTCATATCTCTTCAATACATATGAGCTAATGAATATTTCAGACTAGATCTTAATTTCACGGCATCTTACTGACATCTCTATGAATATAAAGTTATTCAATTTTAATAATTTTGATCTACGATAAGAATATATACATGGTGGCTTAAATCGACGCTTGCGTTTTTATCACTTTTAGTCTTATCAAAAGTGAAGATCTACACAAGCGTTTTTTCCCTAACTAAAAGAATAATTCTCTGGAGCGTGGCGTGGGTGTAATTGAAAATGTATTCTCATGAAGAAGATAAGGCTGAAGATAGTAAAAACGTCTTAACACTTCCATCTCGAGATGATTAACTTTCTTGGGTGAAATCAACTCATCGTTGAAATAAAGTGAAAATACTTTTCAGTGGCCATGGTGGATCTCTAGTGTCATTCGAACGATGAGAGAACTATGCTTCTGACTGTACATATTCAGTAAAGTGTCCTGTTGTGTTTTGTCTTAGAGTGACATTGAAATAAAGTACCTATTTTATGTAATCTACCATTTGTAGAATTCGAGTGACAATGGCTTATGTTGTTTTTCTTCCGTCTATTTTTATTCAAAACGTTTACAAAGAGCATTGTTCCTTCTTTTTTATACGTCTGTCATCACTGTCTTAGTGTTTGTAGCTTTACCTCAATAGCATTGAACGATGGCTCACTCTCATTCAATATTACATCGTGAAACATTCTCTGACTTCTTTTGAAATTGTTGAACAACATGTTGTTTTTCGTTCTCATTAAAAGCGCACCGGGTATCTTCCCCAAGTTGATCTATATATTTGAGATATTCAATCAGTGAACAGCTGAATACTTCCGTCAATGTATTTATAATTGTCAAGCTTAAGGTGAGTATTTCTTGATACGCATGTATTTTCTGTTCATAATTCTCTTCTCCTTCATAGGGGCGTGCTTGTTTGGTTTCATTATGTATGGTATTAACAGCAGTGACGAGATGTATTCGACCAGTTCATCGCCAATTCGTCTATCTTCCGCTCGATACCATCTTTCTACATAAGTATATTATTCAGTCCTTAGTAACTATGCTCACGATTACATAGTCTGACAATGAGCGTCTTGGAATTTTGTGCAACAATTGTCATCGTACCCTGTAAAGCAGTCAAATTTTAGTATCAATTAGACACAACAATTCTTTCATAACGTCATAGAATTGAAGAGTAAAAGCAATGACACACCGGACTCAACTTTTCAGGAAAGATCAAAAAATTTGTTTTCGTTTCTCGATAGTACACGTTAGCGTCACTGCATCGAATATCCTTTATTTGATAGGTGTGGGTACGGGTTTTAGTTTTACTCTTCTATGCAGGCATATTTACACCGACACTTCACCCACTCTCGCATCCTTGTTTTCGAATAGTTTCCTGATTTCCCATTAGAGACAAATACATTTATTTTGTTGTAATGGATATTTTTCTAAAATCAATAAACATGATTATCGATCCTCAATAATAGGGATTTACTTAAATTAAAATAAAAAAATATTTTAAACCGATCTTACCCAAAGAATAAAAAAATTAATTTAGTGGCGTTCTTTCTTTTTAATCTAGAAAAATACACCTCTATTTTCTGATTACATAGAAGTTTTCGTATCCAATCTTTCTTGATAACGGTAATCGAACTTTATGTGCTGACGCTAATCCTTATTTGAAAAGAATTACTTGGAAAATTTTTATATCATTTCTGATAGAAACAAGATGGAGAATTGCAGTTTTTTACTAAAGAGATTTTTGCGAGCTTCACAGTTTAACTTCTCGAAAACTAACTTATTCTTCAAGGTGAATACAGTGATTTAGATTTAATTTAAATTTTTGTCAGAAATTGATTAAAAATACTGAATGAAATATTCATGAAATTTTTTTGCATTAAATTGAAAATATTTATAGTAGAGACAACTGGCTTTCGTCTTTATATTATTAGTTAGTTCGTAATTTGAAGCCGATAATTAAATACGAAGTTCATCGATTACAATAACACGGATTATTGCAACTGGTGCATCGTTAACACATAATACTCTGTTGTTGAGCAAATATTTATCTGTGATCATTTTTTTAAAAACTATGAACATGTTTCCATACTGAGTTATACTTAGGGTGGGGTTGCTGGCATGGATTCTGCTGAATATGTGGCAGTATACAGATGACTGTCAGGGACATCATTGCTGCCGTCAACATTCAGACGCTGACCGTCTCCCTCACCCAAGTTCGCACACCGACAGTTACACCCACACCTTTTCACGAATGTAGTAAAAGGAACTGATTCATCGACACATTGGGTGAAATATTGGATTAAATTTTATATGACAGAAATAAATAGAAATCACGGTTGTAACTGTATATACAAGTTAAATAGATATATACGAGAGGGTGTGGCTGTGGGCGTTGATGTGGTGTTAGGAAAAACTGTACCAGCGCGCACATGCGACCCTGAAATTATTTTTGGAAACTTAACTTTGCACGGTGATGCAGAGAATGTAGTAAAAGGTATTTTAATTTTCGATGTTTTGCAGTTTCTGGGTGTGCTTGTAAATTCTTCCTTAAGCTCAAGACGAAATTCTATTAATGGTGGTGGGATACGCAAGATGGTGATCTTTCACTCAGATTGCAAATCTAGTTAACGCCTTTTGCGAACATTTACGGATGAGTTAATGTGAACGTGACGTTTTTCACCTGTGGTGCT
Source organism: Rotaria macrura (assembly GCA_900239685.1). Lineage (NCBI taxonomy): Eukaryota > Metazoa > Rotifera > Eurotatoria > Philodinida > Philodinidae > Rotaria > Rotaria macrura. Next base: position 5,939 of record OENT01002195.1, on the reverse strand, counting down.
CATCAAAAAGTTGCTGAGGATGCTCATTGAATACTGTGATAGTCAACTACAGTGCGGTGCATAATTATAAGACCACCTGTTCTCAAATAAAACTAAGTGAAATGAGCCATATTTTTAGTGATTTCACATAGATGAGACATTAGAATAACGCTATAAAATTTTCAAGCGGTAGTCTTCTTATTTTCCTATATATCTAGAATTACCTCCATTTTGGTGGTGCATAAATATAAGACCACATGAGAAAAAAAATACAAAAACACCAAAGAAAAAATAATCAATATTTGGTCTTGGCTCCATTTAGCTTAATAACTTCAAAGATTCTTTCAGGCATCGATTCGACCAAAGCACGGAGTTGTTCGATGCTAATTTCTTCCCAAGATTTTATAATGGTAGTTTTAACTGTTCTTTTGTTCTAAATTGTTTACCTCCTGAATAGACCTTCCTTGCTAGTATTCCCCAATGGTTTTCCATTGGATTTAAATCGGGTGACAACGATGGCCAAGGTAAAACATTGATTTTTTGCGATTTAAACCAGGCGAGATTGACTTTCGCTCGATGAATAGGTACATTGTCCTGTTGGAAGATTCAATCAGACCCACCCATACAGCTACCGATATCAATTAAATGCTTTTTCAACACCTCTTGATATCCTTTTACGTTCATTCGACCGTCGACAAAAAATATTGAACTTTTACCACCCCAACCAAACGACGCCCAAATAATAACGCTACCACCACCTGGAGGACTAGTTGAAAAAATCTCTTCCTCTTTACGTAGATCATGCCAGTAGTAAGAAAAACCATCAGGACCATCCAAATTATTTTTTTTTTCATCAGACCAAAGAACTTTGTGCCATTCATTGTTCCAGGTCATATGATCTTTAGCCCAACTTAATCGTAAATCTTTATGAACTGTTGTTAAAGCAGGAGAGCGTTTTTTTTCATGTTTGTTCAAGATGTTTGACCTTTTTATAACACGATTGATGGTCCATCGTGACATTTTTAAGCATAAATCGTTAACAATATTGGCAAAAGATATTGATTTGTTACTGGCAGTTCTAATAATAAGACGCTTGGTGCGTTCATCGACTTTTTTTCTTCGACCAGTTCGTTTTCTCGAGCCATATTTAAGTGGATCTTTTAAAAAATTTGCTACTACTGTCTTCGATCGATTGATTTTCCTGGCAATTTCTCGATGGGATATATTTTTTTTGTGTAATGCCAAAATCGACTTTCTTTCAAGTTCCGTCAGTTGTATTTCTCTGGACATGTTATAGCTTGAATCTATTCAAAGTTACTGATGATTCACTTAATATTAAAAACCAATCATGTGATCTTATATTTATGTACCACCAAAATGGAGGTAATTCTAGATTTATAGGAAAATAAGAAGACTACCGCTTGAAAATTTTATAGCGTTATTCTAATGTCTCATCTATGTGAAATCACTAAAAATATGGCTCATTTCACTTAGTTTTATTTGAGAACAAGTGGTCATATAATTATGCACCGCACTGTATCTTATAGCTTAAATTGAAGATTAGACGCAAGTTGTAGTGGTCTGTGACAGAGACCAAACTGAGCGGGGAATCGGGCGGAGAGCATTTTTGGTGAAACGGGTGTGGGTTGCGGGATAAATTTCTGGTGAGTGGGCGCTACAGGGTGGGGTGTGGGTGTGAGGGGAATTTACCTTGGAATTCACTGGCAGACACCAACACCACAATAATATATACATGTATGAAAGCCAATTGAAGAACAAAAACAACAACACTCTATTACTGAGATCTTTTATAACTTTCGACGTTTTCCTTTTCGATTTTTCCCGCCAACCCCTTTCGTTACAACGAGGTCTGAGTGTGGACAGTTTTTAAATGCATCGAACCATCGGTTCTAGCGTTGATTTGTTTCAATAGATGTTTTGAGTTCATAAACACGTTAAATAGATTAACTCTTCTGTTAAAATGCATTGATTTCTAAAAATTCATTTATGTGATCCGCGAAAATGCGTTATGGAGGGATCAACTCGTTTATACGCGTTCTCTTTTTTTTCCTGCGAACTGGACGACTTAAACGCTTCATTTCTCTGCTTTGTTTCTTCAAGGCATGGAAATACCGTTGTGGCGTTTAAGTGACTGCGTGGGATATGAAGTTTTTTTTATTCCTTTTAGATTGTTCTTTCTTGTTGACTTTATTTATTGATAAGTTAGTTAAGGATATCAACTAATCGTTTTGCCTTCGTTAGAATAGATACATTAATATTTACGCTCATACGCACTGTCATAAACTCGCATTCATAGAGACACATTATTTTTCTTTCATTTTATTCTATCTATTGTGTTGGTTGAAGCCTATAATAGGAGAGAAGTGGCAAACGAAGACGAATAATAGTTTATAGCAGACTTGGCATCTATACAGAACTGGTCAGAGCGAACTTTAAAAATGATCGGTTTTCACCGGTTTTTCGCTATTTATTCTGTCAAAATGATTGCCAAAGTGATCTAAGCAAAGTTAGATGGAAGAAAATTTACTAAGTACTATTTTGTTCGTTGCTGACTATCAATGGAAACTCTCAGTAACATTCATCAAATTTTCGGTATTTCTTCAGCTGATGGTTATTTCATGAATACCTAATTATAATGATACATTCAGTTTTTGATAGGCTTTGGTTTGGTATAAAATTTAATGGTGGTATCATTGTCATTTAGAACTTTATCCGACTTGGAAACTATTATTTCCTACCTACTTAGTAGATATTCACTGTTTGAGATATTCTTTTTTCTAAAACCCAAGTTCAATATTCTCACCCTTCCGGAATAAATATCGTAGACGACAACTTTGAAGAATACATTCACAATCGAATTTTCTTCTGCTTTCCTTTGTTAATTTCCTTACCTATTATAACAAGATAGGGTGTAATACCCATTTCATTGATAATATCACTAAGATTTCTCTTGCGCGAATAAACGTCGTCGGATTTTTAGATAGGCAGGTGGCTAAATAGACATACATGCATAAAAGGGTAGATAGATAGACAGATAGGTAGGTACACTTCCACAAGCGGCTCCTGAATTTGTAACGGGACATTTATCCTTTTTCGAATCATATGAGGAAAAAAAGAGTTTATGGCCCTTTCCCAATTCATAAGCCCTTTTTTGTTTCATATCCTATCAAAAAGGTTTTTTCCATTTATTATTTCGTGGATTATTTTTAACTTGTAGGCTAATAGATATACCCAGGTGGAACAATACGGTACGTATACGACCGTATTCGGCTAAAATACGGTATGTTTAGGCCTGGATACGGTGGCAGTATACGACGCACCGTATTACGGCTAGATTACGATATAACACGGCGCCATATACGGTGTTCACTTACGGTGCTCCGTAAACGTGCATTATACGGCCACCGTATACAGACCGTTATGATGCCGTAACGTAAACGTCTAGCATCCGGCCACCGGATCAATGCTCTATTTCAGTCATATCTTGAGCTCATATGTGGTTAAAATGGATCGCATGAAGAGGTGGGGTTTTCGAAAAAATGACAGCAAAAACCACACCGAGAAAGGAAATATGCACATTCACTGCACGAAATATGAAATTATTTGTTTGCTTCCTATTTTAAAAATATTTTTAATTTAATTTTTTTCATCACTAGTTTCACTTTATTATTTAATTTAGTTTCAGTTTTAATTATTTCTATTTCTATTTTATTTATTTCACTCGTTTTTATTTTCACTCGTTGCATTGTACTTGCACTGCAACTTAAAGCGACCCCATATCTTCTGATTGGTTATTGGATCAGTGAGTCATTTTACTTTTACTTTTACGTTTTTTAAACTTATGAACTCAATTCATTTATTTTATTTTAATTTTATTGTATTTATCATAGAGTATATTTATTTTTGTTTTATTCTGAATTTTATTCTTTTATTTTTTTTATTCTATCCTCTATTTGATGTATGTTTTATTTTATTCTAGAATTTAAATATATTTCATATATTCTATACTAGATTTAATTTTGTATTTAATTTTATTCTAGATTCTGTTTTTATTTCATTTTATTTTATTTTATGCTGAATTTTATTTATATTTTATTTTATTCTATGCTCGATTTTATTGTGTATTTTATTTTATT
>OENT01002194.1:0-26424 GCA_900239685.1 Rotaria macrura | reverse complement strand
CTTGGGATTGGTGCACCCCTAGCTGTATGATTTGATCTTAAATAACATTTAGAAAATATTGACTCTTGCAACTTTGTTCGGTTATATTGTATTATATAGGAGTGAGCCAGCCAGGTGCGAAAGTGATTATTGTGTGACAAATAGCATTTTATTTCGATAGTTTCACACTAGAAAAATTCTATTTCGCGAAAATCATACTTTTCTGTCAAGTCCCTGTGGCTTGTACTAAAAAAAACGACATACAAACCTGAATCGCGGAGAGGAAAACCTTACCGATGTAAGATTTGGCTATAAACAAGTACGATCCGCGAAAAGAATTGCTTGATCTAGAAGATTTTGAAAAGACTTTGTTAGAAATGTACTCTTTTCGAAATGACGTCTTTCTATTATCAAGCTATCAAGACAAAATGGTATATTCTATATACTAATCATTCAACTGTAAACAAATGGTTACATGTACATAATTCGCGCATATTTGATATTACTGAATTGAGAAATGCTTGTTAATCTTTTCTTGCTACAATGAAAGTTTTTCTAATCTATGTCAAAGCATCGACATGGACAATTGTTGAAATGTGCAACAAATTACTATTCGAAAAATTTTAGAAAGTTACAGAAAACAGCGTATGCTCCATTTTGAACATTAATCGAAACAACTCTTCGATTGTACTCAGAAAACCTTCAGATTTTTTTAGTTCTAAAATAGTTCTTGAACATTAATGTGAATACTTTTTACATAGTCCATAGAAACTTACAGTGAGATACGTATACCCTCAAAGTGGTCCTTGAAAACGTGCTGATAAGGATGCTACTTGACTACTTGAGTATCGCTTAACAATAGTATGTTAACCATGATTAGTTATTATTAAACAATAAAAAGTTAAGTAGAATTCATTGTTTGGTTTATTCATGCAATTAGAGAATGTATCATGATATTTGGCTACTGTTAGAAGGGTGTAAGATGTACATTCTATATTAAATATTCTCTTCACATATCTACTGTCATGATCCCATGGTGACCTAGGATCTTGTGTAACTTAATTAGCTTTTTGTATACGATGCCAAGAAAGTGCTTTATCTAATTCTTGTTACTTCATCCTCTTCTACATTTCTGGGCTTCACACAATAACGTCGTCTTTCTGAAAATGAAAACATTCCGAAAGTTCCTCGAAAAACAGCTGATTGTCAAGATGGATATGACTGCTATAACAAGCATTCATTATATGAATCCTCGTCTGTTGATCCAATATTTCGAAGATACAAGAGTACCTGATATCAACAATCTAAACATACCGTTCTCTATCATCGAGTATGCCCGAATACCAATTCTATCGCTCATAGAAGCATGTGCACCGCTACTTCCTATTGTTGAAAATGTATTAGAGCGTGTTTTGACAGCTATAGAGAACACTCCAAAACAACCAGGCGATGGTCTGACACGTGACGAGTCAGCCGCGGCTCGTATCTACACAATAGAATGGAATAATCCAAGCAGTAGTCTCTATTTCGCTCTCAATAATACACTAAAAACGGAATATCACGAAATTTTACGACCGTAATTCAAATACCTCAAGCTTTTTCTCACTGCTTTAGTTAAAATACCCTGTAAACCTCCACACACCATCTGGCGTGAAATACGAGCCGATATTAGTGAGGAATTTTCAGAAGATACTGAAGTGATTTGGTGGGCTTTTTCTTCATGTACAACAACACTTCCGGTATTGGAGAGCAATCTCTATTTGGGTAATACGGGTCAAAGAACATTGTTTAGCATTGAGGTTATAAACGGAAGAAGTTTACGCGCTCATTCACATTTTGATACGGAAGATGAAATTTTACTATTACCTGAAACATGTATGACAGTGATATCGAAGCTGCATCATGATTCAGACCAGCACATCGTCCGTTTAAAACAAGAAATGCCAAACAGAACGCTACTTGAGCCGCTATTCAAAAGTATTTTGAATATTTTCGATGCTTTGATTTAAATTTATGTACTACTTGAACTAGGGGCATGGATTTATCCAAAAGAAGAGTAAGTCTTCTGTTGTTCGTTTATCAACTGTAGTTTTAAGATTTCTTTTCAATTACATCTTGAAGGGGCAGTTGGTATCGTCGAAAGCGATTCTTCCTTCCGATCATTCTATTGATTACTATGCTTCTCATAGCTGTCGCCCTCAGTATTGTTTGCACAACGAGACCCACGTCGAAACCTTTCCAGAATATAACACGTATGACTTTAACGATTGTTTTCAGTTCTAGAGTAAGTCTATGGCCATGTTAGAATCATAATTACTTTTTCATTCCACAAGTGAAAACACTAAACATTTTCTTCCTGGATAAAACATTGTGCATGGTCCACGACAGAAGGGCTTGCTTGAAATGTTTCAGATTCTAGCGAAACATTTATCAAATAGAAAATCCTAGCTAAACTCAAGATATAAATAAATAAATAAATACATTATGATTTATTCTATTGTCAAATTAGAATACTTTTTATCACACTATCATAAAAACGGAGTTCATTACTATTATTTGGAATGTTACGAAATATTTCTAATTACATAATTGCGAGAAAAAGAATAATATCAAAAAGTTAAAATACGTTCACATTGAAAATTTCCAATATTCTATATTTTGTTTCGTATATTAAGTTTTGAAGTAGAAGATGTGGGACATCAAGTTCGCTATTCTTTTGAGAGTAACATGCATCTTGAACAGTATTATTTTGAATCAAGCTACTCCATTAAATGAGTCGAAACATGCCTCCCAATAACCGTCAGATAATGAAAAAATGAATGGGAGACATATCATGTCATCCAGTTGAGTGTATAGGATTCTTGAAACTATCTTACGTGAAAGTACTTTTAGGTCTAATTTAAAAGTCAAAAAATAATAGGTACATGTATTCGGAATAGAATACTGGTATCATGGATTGTATTGGGTCATCAGATAGTCGCCACACGCACAACCATGAACAAGTGTTCCCTGTTCTAAAACTGCCCGCATTTGTTGTAGAATCGTTAAAAGAAGTACACAATTCTATATAACATTGAACGATTGATCTTCTAAAATAGGTACTAACGTTGTACAAAGACTTTGATAGGTTCCTTGTAGTTTCAGTAATGGAATCCATTTCTATTTACCAACTTCACTCAAAAAGCGTTATTAGATTAAATTCATCAGCATGAGAGGAGCCTGATATTTAGCTATGGCCGACTTCTCAATTTTTACTGGTATATGATGTTTTTTAGTATTCCGAGGACATTTTCTACATTCACATATCCTCATGGGCACTAAGTATACTCTTGAGAAAAAATTTAAGACAATTTTTTGAATGAAAATGTTTTTCATACAGGGTTAGATGAGATTTCATAGAAAAATCTAAATAAATCTCTGTTTTCTTTCAGAATTCAGTCTTTTTCTTCAATGAATAATGTTGCTCTCACTGTTTTCTAGTCATTAAAGATTCATGCTTGAATCCTTTTACGAAATCGACATCCTATAGTACTGGCAATACTCCAGTGGCACTCGTATTGGGTCACTTCAACAACGATAACACACTTGATGTAGCTGTTGCCAACATGAATGATAACACTATTAGTCTACTCTTCGGAAATTGAGATGGATCTTTTTATGTTCCATATAAGTATGCCACTGGCAGTGATCCGACTTCAGTCATTGTACGTGATTTCAATAATGACAATATATTGGAATTGGCTGTGGCAAACGAAGGCACAAGCACTATCAGTATACCAGTGGGGAATGGCGATGGCTCCTTTCATAGACAGGATGTGTATAATACAGGTTACAACAGCTACTCTGTAGTATCAGATGACTTCAACGGCGACAAGCAATTAGATCTAGCAGTTGCAAATCGTGGTGACAACACAATCGCTGTATTGTTGGGATATGGTAATGGAGCATTCGAAATTACATTAAAATACACTACAGGAAGTTCTCCCTGCTGTATCATATCAGCAGACTTCAATAGAGGCAAAAAATCAGATTTGGCTACGACTAATTTCGATGACGGAACCATCAGTGTCTTGCCTGGGAACGGAGATGGAGCTTTTCAAAATCAGAAAAATTACACAGTTGAAATTTCACCGAATTCTCTCATAGCACTTTATTGGTATAATGACCATACACTGGATCTCGCGGTGGTAACTGAAAGTGAAACGACTATCAACTTTCTGATCGGTAATTCAAACGGAACCTTTTCGATTGTTATTAAGTTTGCCATTGGAAGTGGAATGACTGATGTCAGATCGGGCAACTTCAACAATGACAATAAACTGGATTTCGCCATGGCAAATATAGTTAATAACACAATCAATATCTTGTTTTATAGTGGAAATGGAGACTTTTCACTCCTCACAATATCTTCCATTGGCCAACAACTAAATTCTCTAGTGTCGGGTGACTTCAACAACGATTCAAAAAAGGATCTGGCAGTGGCTAGCTTTGACGACAACTCTGTCAGTGTCTTTCTTAACTATGGGAACAGAACATTTTGGTTTGCCACAAAAAATCTAGCTGGCGATGTTCCAAAGTGTATAGTATCCGCAGATATAAATAATGACACTATACTCGATTTGATAGTTTCCAATCAACAAGAAACTAGCATTAGTCTATGACTTGGTCATGGAAACGGAACATTTCAGAATCGAATCAAATTAATGGTCTGCAATATGACAAGATCCATGATAACAGATGATTTCAACAAGGACAGAAAACTTGATCTAGTGGTTGTTAATCAAGGCGACGGTACCATTAGTCTCCTTGTTGGCAGCGAGCAAGGAATATTTCAATCACAAGTAAAATATTTGTTTGGTACCCATCCCTTCGATGTGACATCATGTGACTTCAACCATGATAACAATTCGGATTTAGCAGTAACCAATATCAGTATTAGTGCTGTCAGCTTACTACTTAGCAATGGAAATGGAGCTTTTCAGAACTATTACACATTCCCGTGTGGTACGTATCCTAATTCTGTGACATCGGGCGATTTCAACAACGATCAGAATCTCGATCTAGCAGACACCAGCTATGGCGACAAGACTATAAGCATAATATTAGGCGATGGAAAGGGAAATTTTCCTACTAAAGACTATTATTCAGCAAATCACAATCGCAATTTTGTGAGGACAGACTATTTCAATGATGATAGAAATCTAGATCTCGGAGTTACTGGCGACGTCTCCTTTTCATTTTCTGTTTTTCTTAACTCATGTAATTAATTCATTTTTCAATTTTCTTAAAATAAATATTAAAAATAATTGAAAACAATTTGAATATGATAGAAAAATAGAAATAAAAATAGCACTGAAGTTTGAATGATATGAATGTGAATGCTTGATAGACGTGTGGTTGAAGGATGCTGGTGTGGATGTTCGTGTATCTTTGGATTCCGACATTGGGTGTTGATTCGAATGAACGAAAAACCAATGCACAAGATCTCATGCTTACCTACAAGTTTCAAGAGGAAAACAATCAAACTTAGGGTTCATCCATTGTATCCATCGAACCTTTTTTATTCAGACGTCTTTTTATGCAATTGTTTGAAAAGTAAGCTTGATGCATATACAACTTTTGCAAATTTCATAGAAATGATATTAGAAAATATAATTACTCTACCTTCAAGCTTTCCTTGTTTGGAATATTAAGAACAGATCTTAAGCTTATAAAGAAGACTCTCCGTCAACATGCACAAAATCAAAATGAGTATGATCAATTGTTTCAGCACATGAAAATAAGAGAAGTGATACTTGATAAAAAAAACGATGGTATTGATTGTAAATAAGATGAAAGAAATACTTCGACACTAAAATGAATGCGTATTCAATAAAAAGTATCGGATTTTGATCGAAAATTTGGATATCTAGTTTGATTAAATTATAAGATTCGATATAGACGTGTTATGTTGAACTCGATTCATATAATCATGTGTTAAATGATGTGATCAGACTCATTCGAGTGAATTTTTAATGCAACATATGACTTAGAAAAAATAGAATCTGATAATAGACCAACGATAGGGTAATATTCGAAGAAACGGAAAAGATTGGAATATTTATTCTCTACTAATATCCACAATATACTCGTTCATTTTTGTCTTGACTTTCTTTTATTTTCGTACAAAAAAACACGAACGAAACCACGATGGACAATAGTATTTGTATACAAAAAAGAAAAAAGATGAGACGGAAACCTAGTTTTCCTGTTGTTTAACAATCATATGCTTAATCAGGATCGGGAAAGACAAGCAAACAAAGAATAACTATTTCACGAATAATTACTGGACGATGGTTGCCCAGATGATGAGTTGAAAAGCGGTGAAATCGGAATATCTACTTTGCCTTTATTGAGATCAGGTGGAGGTTCTAAACCAAACGAAACGACGTTTTGAGATTATTCATCCATCAAAATATATTCATGGATTTTACCTTCATATCCAGGTGCTGGCATAAGCATTTGACTGTATCGATTAATAAGTATACCTGTCCCTTCAATCATAGCAAGGATAAAGCCACCGATGACAGCTGACGCAAACATAGCACCAGGTCCCTCTGTCAATATTCACAACATGAGAAATTCAATCATATGAGAGAGAAAAATTCATTTTTACGTCGAGCTTGTAAGACTGCACCAGTCAATGCACCACTCATAATTGAATTCCATGGATCTTCTTTCTTTCTCAAATAAACAAAACTGCAATCAGCCAATGAAAATATGCATCCCCATGCGCTAAACGATGCTATGCAATTAAATAGATAAAAAGAAATGAACAAATCAATCAAAACCAAAAAATGATTCATAAAACTTACTTCCAACACGTGGTGCTCGTTGTTTTACAGCAGTTAAACTACCCAGTAAACGTCTATATTGACCCTAGAAGAAGTCTAGAGTTTTATACTTGTCTTCGTCATTTAAAACTCATGCTTACACTAGGAGCATGACGAAATCCTTTGATTGAATGAAAAAGTGTACCGCCGATTGCTCCCAAAGCAAATGCACCACCACAATCATCGACAATACGCCACGGACTATGAAAATTAAAAAAAAAATCAAATTATTTTAAAAACTTCATTAGTCTCATTTGTTTTTAATTTCAATCGTACCAAGGTTCTCGATCCATTCTATTTTGTTGTTGTTGTGGTTAGTTTATATCTTGATGATACTACTCATCTAAAACAAATCGATAAAAGAGATTTCTCTGTTTCATTTTTATAAAGTAATACACGAAAGAAAACGTATTTATATACAATGCTCCAATATTGCTATTGTATACATTGAAAAAGAAATGACATAAAAGAAAAATGAAAACGAAGATTTTAACTACGTGCTTGATTTAGGAAAATATTTAAGTAATAATGTTTGTCGACGTCGTTCAACAATGTGTCGTTGATTTTCAATATCCTATAGAAATTATTATAAGATGACAAGTTTAATATAAAAATGTGTGAACGTTTACTCCTCGATTATGTGTTGTTGAACGTTCGATTTGATATGAGAGATTTTCGATTTCCACTTCAAGTTGTGCTTGAATATTTTCAAACTAGAGTTGATTTTTTTTAGAAAGAAGAACTTTCGATATTGAACTTCTGTATTCTATTGAGAAAAGAATAACTTACAAGGTTTCTATCGACAGAATCTTCTTGATAGTATGCATAAGGATATGTGTACATCAATGTATAACGTGCCTGAAAAAACAAAAGAGTTTTCAAGTTTAATTTATTGAAAGTAAGTCGATCGAATGTTTCAGCTTAAATAATTTCATTGTAATACTATAAATAAATTATATTGACTTTCTAACCGATATTTTGGTGAAAGAAACAACGAATTTAGAGATAAGTAAACATTCTTGTCATGGAAAACTTTTAATTCTTTCACGTATAAATTTATTCTTATTTTTAAAATATGATTTGATAGTATGATAAAAAATGAAACTGACATATTTTAGTTTCACAAAGACTGGGTGTTAACAAGTTTTTTGGACTTAAACCACGCTTCCAATAGCATTAAGTTTGCCGTTATGTATACAAGAATGACATGACATGTAATTTCGCCCTATTAGAAATAACTCATCTAAGGTTATTAGAGTATAGCAATAGTAGTATATCATCGACCCTCATGATTGACCTGATAGAACATACGTAAGTAAAGTTGAACGCAGATTAAGAAGAAACTCTATAGTTTGATATTTACGAAGTCGAAATTCCAGTTATGTTAACCTATGATTTCGGATGATTCTGATCAAGTTTTAGAAAGATTTCGTAGGCGTGCATTCTTTCTATTAGAATTTCATATACAGAAAACTTTTAATGAGTAATTGTTTGTGCACGAATACAAGTTCTTAATGAGATCCTCTTCCTTTGAGAATAACAATACTGTTACAACACGCAATTCGATATAAAAACAAAAATTCATGAAAAATTCTCCTTAAACAACGAAGTAATTAATAGGTGAAAAAGAAGTTCATCTTAAATCTATTTGCACATACTTTTGCCAATGAATCTGCTGCTTTCTCTAAGTATTGCCAATCAATATAGGTTCCATTTTGTGCATTGATATTTTGTTCGATTTTTTCTAATAGTTTTGCTCGTGTTTGCTCTTCTAATTTTAAACTTCGTTGATGATTATCCCACTAGATATATGATAGAAAATAAATCAAATGTATATTAGTACATCGAGAAAAATAAAACTATTTCTTCGTACTCTTTCAAAATAGTGCAGATATTTTTTAAGTGCTTCACGTGCACGACTTTGTATTGTTTCTAATTGTGACTGTGGTTGTCCACGATATTTTGAACATTCATAATAATTATTCTCATGAGTTTTCCAATCTTCATATTAAAAATAAAACAAATCATTCAAAGGAAAATACTTAAGTGTCAACTTCTTACCTCCAAGGCACATCCAACAAAAATGATGATTACATGAAAAACATGACTGAAAAAAATCAATAGGTTTTCCTTTTTGTGCGAAAAATTTCATTCAACACTCATATTTATTTGCCTTACCATATGATTACAACCTAAGATAAAAATAAAAATTTTTTAAATTTAATTCAATTCATAAAGATATTCTTACCTCCATTTTTTTCAATACAAACTTTACACTTCGGACAATCTTTCGTATTTGCCGAAATATAATTCGCTGTTTCTGAATCCTTAATAATAGAAAAACGAGATAACTAGACGCGAGACAATAGACAAAACTAGATAGTTTACATCGCGACATTTTTTAAACCAATTTCTCATTATATCACAACTGGCCGGTGCATGATAACTCAAAGAACATTGAAAACTAAATATAAAAGATTGTGTTGATATTTTTGTTTTGCACAGGAAATTTTCTTTTACCAAAATTTTAAGCTACACAATTCACATTCAACTTTTCCAGATATCGCTTTATCAATGGCTTCGAATACTCGATCACATGTTCCAGGGCACAATGTCATTTGTGGATTATTCTAAATTAATTTCTTTGAAATTAGTATATCTTCAAATATTACTTCATTTTTTTACTTGAATCATTGCTTTTACAACTAATTTTTTGTACAGATCTTTTCTAGTATCTGACGATAAATGTTGTAGAACAAAACTACAAGAAAACGAAGTTTAAATTACATGCAAGAAAAAAGAAGGTAGACTATTTGTTAATACTTGTGTGGGATGCGTTTATCACATTTCATACATTCATAATCTAGATGAATAATATACACAATATGTATTCAATAAACAAGAATAATACGTTCAACTTGCTTAGACAATTTTGATACTGAAATTTGGTGTCTATGTACTGCGCCCAACAATCATGACAAAACGCATGATTACAAATGAGTGACTCAAAATTTGTTTGATTTTTAAAACATATTGAACATATATCAGGTGTCGATGATGTATGAATATATGAAGATGAAAATGTCGATGGTTCAAAACGTGCTTGTACTTCTTTTAAGGCACTAACATTATATTCAAATTGTTCAGGATCATTCGTATTGACATTTGTTGTGTAGTTATTATTATTATCATCTTGAAAGGGATCTGCATCATCATAATATGTATCATAGCAATCATCATCTATGCAAAATGAATCATGAAAATCGAACAATAAATGATTAGTAGGATTCTAAACATACCTGTTGTATCACCACTTTCATACTCGTTGCCACTCATGAATGAAAATAATATATATATTTTTATTTATTGACGCACAAAAATATTTTTGTTCACTGAATGAATTATAAATGACGTTGATGTAGATAACTATTCTGGTAATGCCGATCGAATCAGAAAATAAACAAACATATATATATATATATTATTTTTCTCTTCCTTCCTTCCATTAAGCCATAAGGCATTCGCTACAATAGATGTCACTTGCATACAACTTTGAAATAATAGAAGTTATTTTTGTAACAATATATAATCCGTTCCTCTTAACCTTGTTCCGTGCCATAAGATTACAACATGTAAATATGATATTCTATATACTAAAATGACTTTGTTTTTCAATAATCTGAATTCGTTAATTCTTAATTACGTTCAGTCATTATGTTAAAAGTCAACTTCTTTACATTCACAAATACAAAGCGCAATCATTAAAAAACGTTATTCATGCTTGTTTCATGATGTAAATCGATGCTCGATTAAAAATGTTCTATGACTGCTCAAATCTAAATATCATTCAGTTCATGAATTATGTACGAAACCAGCGTGAACGTTAACATCACAATTAATCGAAGGAAATGTATAATCCAACGTCGATGTCACGTACTAATATTGACATTTGATCTAAATGTTTTACTCGTTGATTGAAGTTTGAATTACCGGGTAGTTCAACCTAGGATGTGTCTAGAATGATGAAGATTTGTCAAATTTAACAAATACTATAATTCGCATCCATGATGCCCCAAATGTATAATATAACCAGTAAATGGACTGTACTATCATCCATATACAACACATCCATTATATTCATTAATATTCATATAAATGATGTTTATAGATACAAGGAAATAGCAACTAAGATGTCAAATACGGATATGTAAAACAATTGTAAAATTATATAGTATGCAGAATCGATTTCATGATTTTCTAACAAATATTTAAACATCGTCTTATTCGATCTAGTATAAATATATTCATGAAAGTGACGTGTACTGTTTATCAATATGCATTTATTTATATAATGGATAAGAATCATAATATATGCTCTTCGATAGATAGATGTCACTATTTATTTTATGAGAATATTTCGTTTTGTTGGATTTCGAATACCCCAATAATAATTTTTTCAATATTTCGTTATGTTTCTGTTTCTCTTTTCGAAAGCATATTTTCTACTATAGATTACTTCAAAAGAATAGCATGTTTTTTCAAATTACCTGTGATTATTTTCAAGCAGTATTAGATAGTTTTCAACAGATTGTAGCAGAACAAATGTATCATCATAATATTCTTTTCTCCACACGAAAACATGTTGTTGAAATATTACTGATCTTAGTCTTTTAGAATATTTTATTGCCTCGATAACATTTATTCTCGTCAAGGTATTTTATTCTTACTTTAGATATTTCATTTCGATTTACAGTCGTAAGGTTTAAGTTAATCAGGAATTTTCATTCAATTTAATTTATCGTTTTTCACGAACCGAAGTACTATTGGAATTATTTGCGTACTATTTTCTTGATTTCTTTTTTTTGAACCCATCGTAAAAAATGAATGCTAAATGTTTATTATAGATTCATCTTTGATGAACGTTAGTTACAACTTTAAATTGAAGGTGAAATTATTCGAATACTCGAAACAGTTTCCTATATGATAATCTACTTGAAAAGAATTTCATAGATCAACTCCTATGATCTAGGAAACATTTCGAATTGCCAAAGGTCACTAGACGACAACGGCAATGATCATTGACAAAAAATTTCATTTGAAACTATTTGTTTTGAATGATAGATATGCAAAGATTAATTTTCTTGAAATTTTTTTCCGATAGAATATTTCATACACAGCTACATTACTAGGAAATTATTTAATCAACAATAATATATTAATTCATTTTTCCTAGCTAATATTTTTCAAAAATGAATATATACTTTAATTCATAGATTCCTATGTTAACAGTCGTCAAGCGAATCCAGGTATGAAATCTCATGTTTATTTGTTTGTTATTTTTCTGCTATGATGTTTTTTTCTGACCTAGAAACATATGTTGTATAGCACAATATGTATAAGACTATCTTTATTACTATTGGCTAGTTATCTGTAGTTGTACTTAGCTATTCAGAGTAATGTACCAAGAGAAAGATTATTAATGGAAATAACGATGTAACCAGTTGGATCATGTCTTAGCAATATACAAAACGCTGACCTATCACAAAACTCAACAATGCGCTCAGAGTTCAATTGAATCCGTCGAGAAGAAAACTATCGATCGATTTTAATATGATTGTCAGCATGTAATGTAAAAAATGACTCATTCTTTAAAATATTTTTTATACTATATGCTTGTTTTCTCTTTTCCAGTAGAATGAAAAAAATCTAAATAAAGTGTGTTAAACAATGAAATTTTCTCAACTACCTTCAAATGAATTCAACTTATTACGGAATTTTACATATGCTTTCTCTTTTCTCTAAGATCATTAGAGCAAGATTATGTAAGTAATATTTTATTCTAGTTTTTTTATTTATAAAAATTAAATTGAAATCTGAAACTAAACTATATTATTAATGCTATCTGTCACACATTATTGATGATACTAAACTCTTGAACAAGTGTCTTTTAACGAATCTATTTGAAATCATCCATAAAATTTGCTCCAACTAATATAATATTGATCGGCTAATTATTGCGTAGCCTAATCTTCGTTGAAGCACATCGTTGCTTTGAACGATGTAAATGTTCGTGTGCTTTTATACACATCGAGAGAAAATGTAAACGTGTAAATTTCGATGCGACGTAAAGAGTTATATATACTAGGATGCTTTCATTATGTAGCACGCTTAGTAAACTTTAGTTAGATCTCAAATGATAATGATGTTGCTAGTCGAAGACTTCTACTAAATTTCTAGCGAATAACTTACACTGGAACTGTATATTATCTTCATTTATTTAAAAATACAGATAGATTACTAATACTTCTATTTCAAAGAGAAAAATATTATCAAGATGTTGGATGTTTGATGTATGTAGCGTATTTCAATGTGATAACTTTAGGAAGCATACGTTTGAACTTTATCCTAAATGGTTGCGCAAAAAAACGATTTCGCTGTATTGCAAAATTTTCTAACATAATCGACAGTGAATATTGACGAAGATACGTCCGTTCTATTCTACATTACTGTGAGACATGGTGGAAAAGTTTTTATTACTCAAGTTAAAATTATCGAGATTTTTATTTAAATAAACTACTGAACAAATTAATCAAATATACTGAATCATCTGAGAAACGCATCAGATCGATAGAAGTGTTCTATAGTAGACTTAGTTCAATAAAATCTATAGCAATCTCGACTAAAAATCGATGGCAACCAGTTGTAAATTATCTTCATTCAATTAGTTTTCTTGTCTTCAAAATATCTGTACAAAAACATTGATTGTTACATTTCATATTATAATATATTCAGGTATTTTTATCTGAATAAAAACAAAAAGAACACACATACACATCGTTGTTTTCTTTTCACTATGAGCTAAAAAGGAAAAAAGTGTTCTCTTTTTTTTATTCATTTAAATCATATGCCCGATTGAATCGGTGGTAATAGATGACCTCTTTTACATGCTATAGCTGCAGCAACTGTTGCTTCTGGTGATGGATGTGGTCGATATTGATGATTAATACAACATCTTCCGATTGTTGCATTCCATAATTCAATACGAAATTGTTTCGAACGATAAGCATAAACAATCGGATTAACCAATGAATTAACATTAGCTATGAGTATAAGTACATGAATAATTAAATTATTTTTAAAATCCATCCACGTATGGCTTAATAAATAGATTAATAAAGGTAACCAACAAACATAAAAACCGACGAGAAGTACAAGTAATGTACGAAGTGCACGTAAACTACGACGAATATTTACACGAAAAAGACCTGTTCGTTCTCGGCCATCACTGGAACGTTCTATGAAATACAAAAATTTTCTCTCTTTATTATTATAATGAATTTTTTTTCGATTATTTAATTTTTTAATTTTATCAGCAAAATAAATTCTTACGTATTATCGAACATGATAATGAAAAACGTCGTTGAAATTCTTTTTCCTCATCTTCCATTTTATTGGCTGTCAATAATGTTATGGCTGGTGTTGGTGTCAAGCGTTGTTCATACGACGAACATTGAGTTCGTAAATGTTCAATTCTCATTAAATGATCTCTTGCAATAATAAATATTCGAACATATACATATAATATAACAAAAGCAGCAAGTAAACTTATTGTTGCAAATAAGGAACAGTAACCTGTCGTAAATACACGATCAATAAGACATGTATTACGTGAACATAAGCCTTTTTTTGATGATGAGCATCGTTCCATTTTATTCCAACCAAGTAATGGTAGAAGACCAATAAAAATTGATATCAACCATAAACTTGATATCCATAATAAACATCGACGTTTCGTTATAATCTTTTGATATGAATATGGCTTAAATATATACATATATTTATCAATAGATATTGATAATAATATGGATACTGACATTAACATTCCTGACATAATAAAAGCATAGGCTATTAAACAAATATAATAATTGTTGCGCATTAAATTTAAACGTTTCAACAATATAGAATTGTAATTCACAAGAGCATATTCAACAAGCATATTCATCACACATGGATAAAGAAATGAACAACCACTTAGAAAATCAGCTATGGATAAATTCAATAGAAAGATATTTGTTATTAGTGAACGTAATTTCGTTGAACTTAATATAATTAATGTTACAATCGTATTTAATAGAATAACCATGAGAGATAAAATAATTCCAATAATAAATAAAATAAATTTTCGTCGTACTCCATTTGAATATTTTTCGCATTCATTATGATTCATTGTTTCAATATAACGACGAAAATAACCATCTAAGGGATCGATTGTTGTTGATAGATTATTAGTATTTACTAATGATGGTGGATATAGTATATCACATTGTGCAATAGTTAATAGATGACAAATACGAGCGTTAAATAATAAAAGTGTATATGTATTTGTATTACGTTTTTGTAAGGAAACAAGTTGACTATATTCAATAATATTTAACGAACAGTTATTCATTGTTTAGTTTAGTTTAGTACTTGTCTTGCTTGATAGTTGACCTCAAGATGCGTCACACAAACCATATGATAATAATGATGACAGTAGTATACAGTTTACATTCATGCATTCATCTTACTTCTTCCGTTCGAACGTCGAAGTAGGAGTAATGAACGAATGAACAAGGAAGATAAGATATACACATGCACACATATATATATATATATATATATATATATAAATAGCCACACACGGCAAGTTTTCGATCTGCTTATGTACTAGTTAAGAGATGATGACAGAAAGTCAGTCGACCGAAGCTGTCTTTTCTATTGAGTATCACGTCTCAATGAAAAAAATGAAGATTCAGATGAAAAGAAAGCGAAACGTATTGTTTATATTTTACTTTTCTTTTTTTCTAATTGAACACAATAGAATCGTTGAACGTTTTATGAATATGTTATATATATATATATATGACTTTGTATACAGCAAGATATTCGTTTTACGAATGGGATAAATGTCAGCTGTGACGAAAAGTTAAACGAGAGTGATGAGAGACAATAGAGCTGACAAGATAAAAATACACTTGTTCAGGTTTAATCGTTCAATTCCTATTGTTGAAAGTTAATAATACCCATATGAATCGAAGCTTTTCGATTCGTTTTTGAATTTTTCAATGTTTGAAAACAAGAAATATTCTGAAATTTCTTCTTTAGATTTCATTATATCACTTGTATTCAACTAAAATTTCAAGTGAAAGTTGTCATTCTATTGAGTGTATGATAGGGATGATATACGAAATCTTCGTAGAATTAATTTTTAGGAATATATCCAACTATTTCATACTATTCATATCTATACGTTATCGATGCTTAGGGAAGCAAGTAAAATCTATTGAGGTTCAGGACTATGAACATGTAAATAGAATATCGACCCATAAAACAATTATTTTTAAGAAACTCACCTAGAAGATTCTTATCTAAAAATTTGATCATCGACACATGTCAAGGTCAGGAGAATGCTCGTACAAAAATTAACTGAAACGTATACATATGACTATGTAGTTGAGATATCGAATTTCGAACACTACTCCATTCTATAGTTAGCCTTGTAATGTAAACAGCGAATGACAACAAAAATGTGTAAACCTTGCACTTAGAGTATTATTTCCTAAGCGTGAACGTTTGATATTGTCTAATCGCATAAATGAGAGGCCATTAATACTATAGTAGCCATGCATGATAGGACCCTGACGGAAGTTTTGGGACGTCGTTTTTCGAATGAAATTTTCCTCGGATAAATATTGTGCAACGTATGTTTACTGTAATCATTAGACGACTTGACTATTTTATTCATTGGTCTTTGATAGCAATGCTAAGAAATGACTTAAAATCTCTGACAATATACTATTAAAGTATAGGAGATACATAAATTTGACGTTTGCAGTATGGAACTGAGTCTATCATAAAACCTTAGTATGAACCGGTAGCAATAAGCTTAAAACAGAACTGAATGATATGTCTGAAACCTATAGAATGTTCAACACATCAACAAATACATGTGTTTATATGCATTGATTAAACGCGTTACTCAGTGAACGATGGCAAACTATCGAAATATTGACACTACTTAGTATCAGTGAGCATTGTTGCCGAAAGAAAATTATTCTGTTCAGATGGGTTCAAAGATGAGGAAGAAATTCTCATTACCAAGATTTGCAATGAAATTTAGATCCTTCATACGATACATAACTTTAAAAAACCTATACTTGTTCAGTTCTTCCTTAGAAAAAGAATTTTCTTTTCTAGCTATTTTTAGATTCATATTGGAATCTTGCGCTAGATCAATATTTGATCATCGAATTTCTCGACAATTCTTTAATTTCAAACTAAAAATACTCATAATGAAATATATAACGATCGAACTGCAACGGAAATATTCAGTTAAAGAGTATCAACAGTAATCGAATATTCCAGAGATTTTGAAGCACAATAAATGATTAGGCAATTTGACAAAACTATTCAGGAATATAAAAGTATTTTCAGACTATGTATGATGATCACCCTTAAAAAAACTTCATCAGAGCTTGTCCCTATTTTCCCTAGATCGTTGAAAAGAGTTTTTCAAGTAATGTATATATTGTCCTGTATGATTTTAAGAGCTTTATTCAAAGACCACGGAAAAACAAGAGAAAATTCTGTTCACATTTTTTTATGGTGGTCACCATATTTAGCCTGCAAATTCATTCAAATATGATCCGTATACATCAACAGCAGATAGTATTTGAAATCTGTTAGTTTGGCAATAAGAACTTCAATTTGATCGAAATATATATATATATATCTGTTCACTTTAAGTGTCCATAGAAACATTTTAATCGTACGTAGCAGAGTTCCATACTAAGAATTTAGGATTTTCAGAATGTTACCAATTCTCTTTTGTAGATCATTATTGAAATTTCTTACACTCAGAATATATCCGTGTACATGAACAGAAATTAATATTTGAAATCTCATAGTTTGACAGTGAGAACGTTAATTTGAAAGGAATATATTTAGTCTTCTTAACTGAAAACAGTAACACATTGATTGTTAGTGACAAGCACAATAGATTTAACTCTTTCGCTAACTATTGATTTACTTCTTTGCAAATAAGGATTCACATGTGTGAGTTCTATTACAGAAAGATGTTTCTAATTTCAATGGTGTTCTTAAACACAATCTCAATTTTGGTTATTTTCTTCCTTTTGATTTTAATGATTGTTCGATATTAAAAAAGAATCAGTTAGGTCAACACACTCACGACAATGTCGATCAGCTGTCAAATGAACATCGCATCATAAATCGAAGAAAATCAAATTATTGGATATGAAATATTTACAAACAGTAGAATCAACACCACTAATTTATTGAATGAAAGATCAGATTGCTTCGTAATGGTTGAATTACGAAAATGAAGTATTGTACTTATTATATTACTTTTTATGTGTTAGCAGAATGAATGTTTTTGTTTTCAAGCCTCAATGTATTCTGATCATTTGTTGTTCGTTTGTTTTTCTTCTTTTTCTAGATGGTTGTAAACTAGCATCATGATTCATGAAAAATCGCATCCGCACCTTTTATTCCTATGAAGGCTCGATCAAGTCAAATATCATATAAATTCAAACATCGTTCACCTGAATATGCAGCTGGCTTTCTTTCATCGGCAACAAATATTATTCTCACGTATCCAGTTAATAAATTAATATTTCGACAACAAATCGGTCGTCTGAAAACTATAGATGCTTATCAACAATTAAAGGACGAAGGCTTAACTATTCTATATCGTGGTATACCATTTCCGTTAATACAGAAAACTGTATCACTAGGTATAATGTTCGGTACGAATTCACATTATTTACATATATTTCAATCATTCTCAAAACACGATCATTGGTATCATCAACCACTTGCATCAGCACTAGCCGGTAGTACGGAAGCTATTCTTACGCCGTTAGAACGTACACAAGTTTTATTACAAACACCTAAATATAATTGTGATATTCGTAATGGTTATCATGCATTTATGATAATGTATCAACATTATGGTATTATGGAATGTTATCGTGGTTTAACACTTATATTAATACGTAACAGTCTTTCGAATATGATATTTTTTTCTTGCCGAAAACCGATAAAAGATTTTTTACCAATGGCATCATCAAATTTTCAACATTGGATCTATGATTTTGTGAGTGGTGGTTTATTAGGTGCATTTTTATCAACATTTATCTATCCGATAAATGTTTTAAAAAACATTCAACAATCTGAACTTGATGGCAGATGTGATCGTTTAATAACTATATTTCGTCATGTTTATCAACAACGTGGAAGTTCATATAAAGAATTTTATATTGGTGCTAAATGGAATTTCGTGCGAAGTCTTATATCATGGGGAATAATTAATAGTGCATATGAATATTATTTAACAGTGATAAGAAAAGCGATTCTTGATGATGATTGAATGTAACCATCGTTTCTTGTTTTTTTGTCGAATGATACGTATTGTGAAGAAAAAGCTCTATGCTCTCGAAACAATCAACTGATGTCTTCTGTTTTATTTTCTATTTTCAAAAGTTATCATTATTTATTTCCTGTTCTTTTCCTATTGTTGTATTTGATAAAAAGTGAAGATGTGCCGTAGTTTTATGTTCGAGTTATCTCTGTTCCGAATTTGTACATAAAAAAACTCTTAAAGAGTTATTGGTAATTTTTTTTTCTTTTCCTACATTTTGTTTTGTGATGATACTGCTGAAGATTATAATGATATTTTTCAAAAAACAAAAAATAAAAACAATGGTGATTATCTTAGTATTTATTAATTTTATTTGCTAAATATTTTCAAGGAAACCAAAACTAGTGAATGTTGTACTAATGGACGCATCTGTAGCAATCGACATTGCTATGTTCAGTTCTTTTTTTGTAATCACTATGAGTACAGACATTCTTAGAAGTAATAGTAGGATAAAATCAATGAATTACTCAAACCTGGCTTGAGCTAGTCGGACTAACTTTTTTTCTTTCAGCTTGAATCGACTTCAAAGGTCTTTTTTTCATATCAGAACTACTCAGGTCGAAGACAATGGCTCGTAAAACTTTATGACGGATTACGATGACATCCGCCGAAGAATAAGGCAATAATTCACTGTTTTATGATCGTATTGAGTTGTTTGAGAGGCTGTTTCTGATAGGTGGATTGATCACCCTGATTAGATGAGTAGACCATTCTTGACAGTACTGCTGTCTTTTCTAATTTTTAAAAGAATAGTATGAAGTATGTTTGTTTGTTCGAGTAATTATCTTTGAGTTTACAGTATTTTTTATAGAAATAATAGTAGTCGTTCTTGAAAATATATTAAATTTCGAAATATTTCATTCTTCTAATGTCGAATTTCATTATGAAACTTTGATATGAATAAAGTTTTGGAATAGTTTTAAAATATCGTGGTCTCTAACATTTGAATGAAATTGGAGTTCAGAAACATTTCATATTCTTGTTCAACTGTAATTTTGAATCATTGTTGTAGGTAAAGTTTTTCCTTACAAATCAATAGTGATGAATCAACGTATAATCAATTTATATTTCTTAGGTGAAAACAAATAATTTCAATTGTTCTCTATTACGAAGAAAAATATTGAGTACAATCAATTCAATGAGATAAAGGGGTACAACGTTTAGACAGATTTACTTTTACGTGTTGAGCACTCTAAAAATTTGACACATGAATAATGTCGACTTCTGACAGCAAGAAACTTATTCTTCCCATGTGATGACTCTTCTTTTTGATGAACTCCTCAGCCACCCATTCTCTAAATTGCATATGCGAGCATTACTAAAACGACGAAACTTTTATATATACCTTCATCTGTATGAGTATTTCACTCTATAAAGTTCAGAAGTATTGTTGAATGTGGACAAGGATATGGTCGTGATGCGAAATTTAGATTTTATTCGTTCATTTTTAGAAGATAAAACAACGAAAAACATCATTCATTTACTATCAACGAAGTATTTTCATGTTTTTCTCTTGTATATATTTTTTTTCTTTTCATACGAAGCTACACTATGTCCTAAATAGCGATGCTAAACGAATTTCATAATCATATTATAATTTATTATTTTTACGAAATTTTATTAAACAACAACATAGAGACTTAACACATGTTACGAGTGTAAAGATTGTCTCTACTCTTTCATTTATTCCTTCAGATGATATGTGATGGTAACATTGAATATATTTGTCAACACTTCTTTGTTTCGTCCTACTATTTTTATCATTGATCGTCGATTGATTATCCTTCTACGTATGACGGAATTAAACTTATTCACTTTAATTCGATGATCATAGAATTAGATTTTTCATGAGAATCATATGGTTTCAAGCTTGACAACGGTAGCTGATGTCGTTGACTGACTCTCTCAATGTAAAATGAACAGGTAAACATGTACTTTGAAGAGTAGAACATAATAAAGTTGAATTTTCATGTATTCGAAAACAATATTAAAAAATCCCATCATTTCATCATGCGATTTCTTCGTTATTCCGTAAAAAAAAACAAAATACGAAGAAAAACAATGAAATACATAATTGTTCTATAAACTATGAAAATATTCTGAACAATAATTCTCACTCTAGTGAAAAGTTTCTATTTTTTTGTAGTATTTTAATAGAAAATTTTCACTGAATATATTTTCAATTAATCTAGTGACATTAAAGAATTTATATTCATTACTGACTCTCTTCAGTACGCAGCCGTATCGCGTAAATTTCTTCCACATTACGATACGTTAAACATAGACAGCCGTTTGATTTGTATGTGACGTCATTTTCAATCTAAAATAAGCCACACTTGGCAGTACAAGGTTTGCCTTGGGATTCTATGAAAAAAATAACGTTGGAACTTGTAATGTAAATTTACAATTTTAAAAATGAATCGAATAAGATCAATCGTCGTTACCCAATGGATACGATTTAATAACACAGAAGCAAATATATTTTAAGCTTTCAAAGAAGATCAAAAGAACAGCATCATCAGCGATAATCAGTTAAGTCTTATGATTATCTTAGAAAAATTTAGATACGTACACTGTTTTTGAGAATGTCCGCAAGTCATGATTTTCATATAGGTACGTTAAGGAATTCGTCAGTACTAGATTTACTCATCAAAACTTCAATCGCTCGCTCCTTCTCGATTCTCGTACAAAATAGAAAAAGAAACGCATTATTGTATACATCAACATCAAAGTTACTTAGCTTTCTAACTTGATTATTGGTTTCAATTTTCAAGACACAATAGGGAAAGCAACTTCTAAAGGATGCAATTACGCTAATTTTTCCATATTGTTGATTACGCTTGATCACAGCAAATAAACATTTGATATAGTATTGTATTTGAAAAATAATTTCTGCTTATTTAAACTTATAGAAAGTATTTTCCAACTGAATAATTTCTATTCAATTATTTGTTTGTAACTATGAAGACGTTATACAAAGTTTATAGGAATATTATTAACTCTATTCTGAATAGTGTCGTGATATTTTGTTACTACTCTAAATATGACCCTGACTCAATTACATGCGCTCAGCAACTATACTACAGAATTCACTTATCATAAACCATATCCATTGGAATCTGTTCGAATCAAAATATTCATGAGAATCAAAATAGTCTGACCATGCACAAAAGAATTTCGTTCGAGCAATCACCCCTATCAAAGACTAAGTATGTCGTTTCAAGATAACGGCAAAGAATCACTGACATTGACGGGTTGATTTCGTCCTTGTAAACAATGAAGATACCTGAATGCAAAGTCCATTAGAGTAAAATATAATACTTATGCAAGTAAGAACTGAAACTTTCATGTCAGACTATAATTACACTCTTGTTTGCTCAAAATATTGTCACAACATCCTGTGGTACTATTTTCACTTGTAAATCGCCTACAAACTACTGCATTTTTATATATTTTACATAATTATTTCCTAGATCGAACTCCTGATAGCTTGATAGTGATAGATTTAAAGAAATATGCATTTCTGATCTGAAAATATCATACCTTTCTTCTGAAGGAAGAATAGTACCATTGATTTTAAACGGTTAAAAGATAATCTACTTCGTCAAATGGAATCAGATCCGATGAAACTAGAGAAGTTCAAATTACTTAAATCCTCATGCAAAACAATCATACTTAAGGAGAAGAGAAAGTAAAGCTCGAATATGTATATATATATTTAATTGTACAAATAAGATTTTGTCTTTGTGCTAGAATGGTATTAGATCATATTTGTGGATTCGAATATTTTCAAAATGATAATATCTCAATCCGTGAATATCAAATCACTTTACTATGTATGATGAGGCACATATTAGTTCATTGAATTCAATAAATTCCTGTACGAAATAAATTTCATTTACATGTGACAATTAGAATCAAAAATAAGTTTTACTGTTACGTAGGAAAATTCTTGAGACAAGAAAACAAAAACGAGATGCAAGTGCGTATATTTATCAAGAGTGCACTCATTAAATTAAAATCCATTTATTAATTTAAGTAAAATTACCTTTGAAATCAATAAAATACGGCAAATAAAAACTAACTTACAATTAAATCTGTTCAAATATCAATAAGAAAAATATCTATGTATAGTTTATCTAGAATGCAAAATAAAAATCCATAAAAATGTACAAACGACTTTATTTAGTCGTGTTCGTTGTCCATGCGAATCGTATTTCGTAATAACAATTCCATATGCATAACTTCTTGTAATGTTTTGGATCACTTCCAATGTGTTAAGACTATTGCAATCATCTTTATTACAAGTAATTATTTCAGTCATTTGATTGAATTGCAAATAAAATGGTGATGCCATTGTATAACTCACATTAACATGTATATCTGTTGCAAATGAACATTCTAGTTTGAAATCTTGCAAATTTGATAAACAAACAGGATTATTCTTTGTTAAATTACATTGTCGACTTTTATCGATCCAATCATCGTGACATCGAAGCTCTTTTATTGGTTGATCATTATAAATATATTTTTTTAAATCATAAAATGGATTTATTTGATTATTATATTTAATAAATAAATCTTTTATTGCAAATAGGGCACAATCATCACTTATAGCACAATAGATATCAGCTGTTATAATTGCTTCTTGATTCGTTGCATTAATGATAACTTTATATTTTTGAAAATTTCGTAATCCATTATCATTTATATCATTTTCATATTTTACATCCAAAGAATCATCAATTGTTCCTAATGTATAATTAATATTTTGAGGAAATGTTCTATTAATGTAATGAGCAACTATTCGTCCTTTACAAATTTTTACTGATCTATCAAGCATGCATGACTTATGATTAGTTGGTTCAATGAAAACTTGAGAACGTTTAACATTAATAGTCGAACAGTTTGTTAAGCAAGTTAATTGTATAGTTGGTAAGCATAGACATGAGAGAATAAATATGACGAAGAAAATGTTGTTCATTATCGTTGATACTATCCATAAAAGACATGCGAAAGAGAATTTTCTACACGAACAGATTTCTTTTGATTGTACACTAATGAACATTTTAATAATGATCACTACAACTTTCATGGGAGAATAAAAGTTTTTTTTTCCTCGTTCATTTTATGATTAGGTATTATATCGTGACTATGCGTATATTTTAACTTTAAAGTTTCCGCCTGTGCCATCATTTTTGAGTGGTCAGATAGTTTTGATTGTAAAAACGGTCAAGCCAAACTATATTTTTTTGTTCGGAATCATTGAAATCTCTATGTATATGGAACTCTGCGGCGATGTTGTTTTGCATACTTTAAAAAATGCATCCATTGATGAATTTAATAAGATGTTTGTTTCTATTTTTCAATCATATTCATATGGAGCTCAAAATTTGCATGTATTAGAGCACTTTAAAACAATTTTAGCCATACGAGTACTTACTATGTTCATCAAGAGCTGTGAAACTTAATAATTTAACTTCTCATACCCATTATGGATATACACATTGCTATTCAATTGATTTTCATAAAGTCTTTAATATATCTTAAACTACCTGCAAAGTTTTATTTTTAAATGTGTATTTTACGGTTTACACTTTGCTCTATGTGTTAGTAAAAATGTTTGAATTCTAGCTGTTTCCATTAAAATGAATGAGACTTCAATATGCGTACGAATACTTATGTATATCTTAAGTTAGACATGGCAGTTGACTGTACATCGTAAAACAATCGACTAATTACCTATCAGCTGGTTAGTCTGCATAACGAAACTATTTAATTAATTCTTTCAACACATGAGACCAGAGTTGTCATCTGTTCATGCCATTAATGTAGAAAAGTGAGTTCGAAGAAGTATGGCAAAAAATATTTCAAAAAGTCGAAAACTGTTTTCAGTACACCATTAATATATCAGTGTTTTCAAAGACTCTTTATTTCTTTATTTTCGAAATCTCAAAAAGTAACAATGATGAACTTAACGGTTGCCGCGAGCAATAATTTCTCTTATTGAAAATAAAGTGTCCATTGTATTCTACATAAAAGGCTTAGAAGGAGCTGATGTTGACTCTAATAAGCTTCCAAACAAGTTGTAGAATCATGATTGTTGATATATTCAATAGAATCTCCACAAATAAATGAATATTGATCTGCCGTTGGCAAGTAATGAATCGAGAAGATTTACACCAAATAAACACGTCCCTTTCTTAAATTTATAAGTTGTTTCTGCTTGTTTAGTTGTGATTAAGAAGTTCTTTCTCATAATACAGATATCTGTATACATTCGTGAGATTGAGAAATGTTCTTACGTCTCTATACGTTTTCAATTGTCATTTACAATGAGATCAATCCCAAAATTCACCAAAGAAACATTGCGGCTATGAGAAAAAATAAAACTTTGCACTATATACTATAATTCATAAGAGAAGAGCACATAATAGATCATAAACAAAATGCTACACTGTGAACAATAGTTAATAAAATGTTGATGCTAACGAATTTGATTATCTGGAAATTTTCGAAAGAAAACTAAATTAAAAGTGTATAGATGAAAAAAATCAAATCATTGCTGTAGACATGACAACTCTAGCTGAGACACTCATCTTTAGTCTCTAATCGAACGCAAGACTGATGAGATCATATAAATGTAACGAGTGCACATTTCAATGCGGGTGAAGACAAGTCTCTCATTCGTTCACTAGAAAAAGATCATGATTTTCTTATGAATAACAACAATTATTCAACTATGGTACTTTGCATAATGACCTGTTTGTGATACTCGAACGTCGATCAAGAAGCAGTCTAGCTATTCTTGTTCTTCTGGAATATTTTATGGAGAAAAACGTTTCAGGAAAGAACTATCATACGTTATTTTCCTCCATATCAATTAAACAACCGTGGATATATTGAAGATAGAATTGAACTCTCAAATTATGAGTCATATTTATTGTTATTCTCTCCTCACAAACGTATACATAAGTTTGAAGTATTGAGTAAATAACTGCTATGAAATACATTTTGAATTTTTTCAAAATTCACTTTTATTTCGAGCTTTCGGTGAAAACTTTCACCATCATCAGGAAACAATTAACAATA
>OENT01002193.1:14980-26442 GCA_900239685.1 Rotaria macrura | reverse complement strand
CGCAGGATCCTGACCAGATCTGGTAAGGATCTTGTACAGAAACGTCAAAGATTTTGACTAGGGTCACATCTGATTTTAACAGTATTTTTACGCTAATATTTGTTTCTTTCATATAGAAAGAAAAAACGTTGAATGAAAACTACAACAAATTCAAAAATGAGAAAAAATTGGAACCAAACTAAAAAAGACCTAAAACCGAAGCAAACTGGTCTCATTACTGATTTTTTGTACCTAATTTTGTGGAAATCATTACTCTTTCAATCAAAAGAAACAGAGTGATTGCGAATATATATCCTAACGACATTGTTATAGGCCATGAATAGATTATGTGAATTTTACGAATTACAGTATAGACTTGTTATTATGATACACTAGCCTCTGCTTCATATTCCTCAGTTGGATAGAAAGAGAAGGTTTTTGAGCACTCCCCCAACCCTTGCCCTCTAGCTAGTAATCTTGGCTCCACCCCTGGTTCTGTTAAACGAGTGTTGCTAACTAAACTACATGAAACAAAATTTGCAGTCAAATCGCTTGAATAAAATTCAAACTACTTGTGTTAAGTTTCCTGAGAGCTTTCTGGATGTGAATATAAATTATTACTAAGCTATCAGCAAGTAATTTTAAATGTGGATGAGAGTGCTTTTGTAAGTGCGCTCACATGCAGACAATTCCACGCCACAAAATCTAAGCCCTGTCCAACTATGCTAGATCTTTTTATTTGACAGTCACTCTCTGTATCCTAATATGGAGCTATCGAATCGACAGTATATTTCTTTGTAAATCATGTTCAAACATATCAATATGAAATGTCTCGTGCTGAAATTCAAGTAAAAAATAATATCAATAACAATTGAGTTAGATTTCTGTTATTAGGTGTTGTAGTCATTTTCACTTAATTACACACTGCAAAGCAGAGAAGAGTATCTTAAGAACGCCCATAGAAGTAGAACGATGACTTTATATTTTCTTGAAAATGTGATTACTAATATATAAATTAAAAGTCCAATTTCCTAGTTAAACATACGAGAACGAAATCCTATAGAAATTCTATCGGAAATCGCATAGAATTTCCCTATTTCAACACCTTCTAGACAACAGAAAATGTTTGTGACCTTTTATTTTTAAAAGTTGTATCTACATTGTGTCAGATGACACCCACCCTTTAATTGTAGGACCATTCAAAGGTACTAACGCTTTTTACAGGTTGGAATAAAATCGAAAACTATTATATTTGGTATACAATTTTAATAAGTTCAACATTAAGTCAGAAAAAATTCTTTTCTACATGTATGCCCAAAAGTATTATCATAATTCGTCACAAATCGTAAATAAATAATAGAACTCATAGCATCGTTCATTTCAAGAATGTTTCTTTATAAATTATCCGAAGTTAGATACGTTCATAACGAAAAAAGTCTATCTATCATTGAACATGAGCATTTTAACTTAAACGATTATATTTTAGAAGACAATACGATCTTTTCCATGTAAAAATGATATTTAACGAAATGGAAAATGACTAACACATACTGTATAGCTACGAGATGCATCAGCGATCTGTTATCTACGTACAGTTTTCGAGAAGAAAATGAACGATCAGCTTTCCCGATTGATCACTGATTATCTGGCGCTAACTGCTTACCTGATTTCTATTTAATGTTTATTTGGTTTTTAATATATTTATGAGATCAAAAGTGGCTTTCCCTTGTCCAAAATTCTTTTCAAAAAGCAAAGTGAGTTTTTATTAATGATGAAATCAAGCATTTTATGAATTCTTAAAATTGAGTTCATGAACAGTATGTTTAAAACTCTTCAGCTCACTTACAGTCGATTTTGTATCAAATAATGTTTAAAAAAATTTACAGTAAAATTACTCTGATATTTTCTGCAAGGTTTCTTTGGTCTTCAATTCAAATTCAATCGCGATCTTATTCTATTAGAATGCATGTATTCTACAAATCTGTAATTATATCAATTCAGTTCGCGATCATTATTCTGAATCAAAATTGAAAATAGGTTACATTACACCAATATTGTTTTGCTAAATCTTCAATGTACTGAAGCCAACCTCGAATGAGCCTTCTACATGAAGAGCTGTAAATAATTGACGACGTTTTCCGATTAAAAACTACTTTAAACATTAGTAGCAGGCGTGAAACTCTCGACAAAGTTTAATCGTCTCAAACATTAACTTCCAATTTAATTTTTGATTCCCCTCTCAAATTTATTCTAAGGTCAGGTAGATCATTTTTGATGTTGAACTACCATATTGTAGGAAGTATCTTGGCAGCTAAGGAAGTACAATTCTCGAATACATTTCTTTCGATAAAAATAGCTTCCATTGAAAGTCAGATTTCGTCACTTACAATTCTTTAGTGTGAAAACTATTGATACCAATTGTTCTATTCGAAAAGTTAATTTTATTGTCAACAACTTGAGAAAATGAGATTCTGAGCTCTAACCTACAGTTTTGAATTTATGCAGCCAACTGCTTTTGTGATTATCTCTCAAATGTTTCAACCACGATAGTTACATGATTCAAATACGAAGCATGGTAGAATTAACGCAGTTATAAACAAGGGTGAGGTCCTACTCGTCATAGTCGGTACGAGATTCTATGTACTAAGAGCTTAAAATGTTTCACTCGATTTTTGATTCTGAAGAATATTTTAGATCGATCTGTGATTGTGAGTGGTCGGATGAAGATCGTCTTTGATTCCTTTCTAGTGATCGATGGCGAGTGAGGGAATCATATCACTCTTTTCCCTATATACTTAAAAATTCATGAACTAGTTGCTTTAAGTGCAGTGAGTAGAATAATTATTGCTATTTTGCACTTCGTCTCATTAAATTGAACGTGATTGGAAAACAAGAACATGCAGCGCAGATATACTTACGATTTTATAGAATATTGCTTATTTCAGCTGACTTGAGTTATCAACATTTCACATTTATCAGTCGGCATGCATATTTATATATACATATATGTCAGTATAATTGAATTAGTTTTTTCTAATAGACAGTCTCTCTTCAAGTGAAGAGGTAACATAAATGTCAGCATAGATAAAATTCTATTGATAAACTATTGATTCATATTTCTAGGGAAATTCAGAAATATGCTGGTGTGGATGTGCGGATAGATCCAGGTATGCAGGTTGTCGACAAAGGTTGACCGTATTTCTACTGACGGTCACATGCTCAATCACATATGTATGACATTCAATAAGTAGCTCACAATAGCTCGGAAGTTAGAATTGTTTGTAGACCTCTTTTCAATGAAAATGTTATAATATAGATACAGTCGTTTCTCGATTCTTCGCATTAGTATCGATACTGATATACCAATAAAAACCTTTTAGATCAGTAACAAATGAAATGCTTATGATACTTCAATATGTGAATAAGTGGCTATTTACTGATAGCAAATCTAATATTTAAATGATACATTGCGTCAAATTAAAGTTTTGCTAACTATGACGACATATTGCTGGATACTATATAGGACAATATTTCACTATTGATAACAATAATATTGGTGAAAATATCAGAGTGATTTGCTAAACGAATTTTTGTGTGAACGATGATTTTAGCGTTGATTTTAGCTTTTGTATGAATGTATTCGTATGGAAAATTCTGAAAAATATGAACCGATTATACCCAATCGATTCTTAATTCAGATATTTTTCGAACCGCATCGATTGGTAACAAGGATCAGTTTCATCTAAAGACTCTGCAAAGTGTAAAAATGTTGAAAACGGTCGGCCAGTAGAACATTCACCCTATATTAAAAAGGACACCGAGCTATATTAACTTATATTGCAACCAACATCATGAATTTCAAACGGGGAGCAACGATCGTGTGATAGAATGATCCATATTCATAAATCAATTCCTTTCGAGTGGCGTCTTTTGATGACGATATAGTTTTACCTATATTAAATAATTATATTTTCATCTATAAATCAAGACGTTTATCTCAGTGTAAGTCGTAAAATATGTTTTATCTTTATAGAAAACATTTGAATTGTTCTTGAGATAGTGGGATAAAAACGGACAGTTGAAAGTTCTGTATATAATTCGTTGAAAAAGACACAGTCAAAATATAAATAATTTCTGCTGCAAGTACGATATATTTCTCAAATGGAAGCGCTTACATTTTTTCTTATCGTCATCGTGGCCTTTACAGCGCGGCTTCATTCCAGTGAAGGTAAGTGCACGATATTATTAAATATAATTACCACATTTTCCAATTTGACCGACGCAAAGCTCAATACAACGATATTGTACAGTGCACGTCGAGTGGCGAGCCACATTTTTCGATGTGGCACTCTGAGAACACCGACAGTGGCCCAGGACAAACCTGTACTGGAAATAATGTATTCAATCTTGTACAGAACAGATATGTGAACCTCAATGTGAACGTGATTGGTGGATACGGGGTCGATGTAAGTTATTTTAATCCATGTTCTTGTTGAAAATTTGTACCGTACACAGGTTGCACTGAGTTTCTTCGATACTGCCGGTACACCTATTTGTTTCGTGAATACTAGCAATTTTAATTTTCATGTGCAACCAAGCTGCTCGGCTAGTAGTAAGTCGGATACTAAAGTATGACCAAGGTTTGTCATATGAAAGTTTTTAGTCATCGTCACAATGCTCTACTCGAGTTCAGCAGGTCAAACGATCAGTTTGAAATATCAAGAAGCTAACATTTTAATCATTTTTATTCAAACCGTATGTTCTCACTCAGAAAGTCTTTGCTGATTAAAAAGAATTACAAGCTAACCAAAAGTTTTTATAGAATGGCGCACGACGTCAATACACAATACAGATAATCCAACCACGGTCCCTTACAGAAGAATCTATAGGTCAATGCAGCAATGCTGATTGTGTGCCAACACGCAGTTTACCGAATGAGTCTATACAGTCCGTGCCTCGACGCACAATTTCCGAACAACAAGCTCGACATATTTGTGACTTGTATTCAAACAACTATTTGAAAACGACTCATCGGCTGGCTATTGACAGAACTGCGTATTTCAATGCCACTATTCGACAAGCATCTGAAAATTGCATATACGACGTCAAAATTACCGGTGAACCAGCCGTAAGTCCCACCTACTTAAGACTGTCAAAAGTATTTACTATTAACTGCTCGTCCAATTAAGGCAGCAGCGAAAAACTTTGAAATACCTATGATTCAAGATCTGACGGATGGCGCTACAAATATCAATGATATAGAAAGCCGTTTTAATGCAGGAATCGGAAGATCACTCGTAAGATTGAGTGCTGCTAATTCTCGATCATTATTTGGGGTTCGTAGAATGTATCCAAGACTCGTATCTGGTGAGATTTAGATGAACCTTTTATTCATTCTATAAGCTGAGATCTGTTTAGAAATTATTCCTCAGCAAGCTGACATCAATTTCAATGATAATACTGAGTAACGAGAAGCGCTATAACAGTAAAAAAACTATGATAAACGATAAAGCGGGTACACAATTACTTGAGCATTCATGCTTTTTTAAATTTCTTTCAGTTCTTCTTATGAATATTCGAATTAAATGAGACTTCGCCTATTGAATGATATATTCATAATAAATTTCACTATCGTTAGATCTACAGGGGAAAATTAAATGGGTGTACATATGCATCGTTGACTGTGTGTAGAGTATGCATGTTACTCATTTCTTGAGGCTAATCCACCGCTTCACTCACAATAAAAACCATAAGTCCAATAATATGTTACTATGGTGTACGTGCGAGTGAGGGTCTGAGTGCGGATCCGGGTGCACTTTGAGCGTCTTGTCAGTGGGTGTGCATCTTTCTTCTCTTTGATAGAACTCTTAAGCATACACCCAACCACGCGTCACATACAGATATCAGCACCCACCCATCCTCAGTACAATGGACTTGTCTTACTCTCAATCATTCAACAAATAAAAGATAGAAGCGAGCGATCATGATGTTCTTGGTTAAAAAGGGCTCGGCGAGGATATCGACGATATTACGAATCGTCTTTTTTGTTTGAAGGAAAAACAATTAAACAATGCATGCTTTTGCAAGCAGGCAAGGGTTAACAAAGCAATGCAAATATATTGCCAACAGATTTCGATGCTTGTTCTGTTCTTTCACCTAGCCAAAGAATAAATAAAAGAGAAAAAAATGATCAATTCATTTCATCAATAACCATGATTTTTCTATCAGTTGGAACTCACGAAAGGTTTTCACTACCCTGCCTTGAGAAGTCAAAAAGCAGTTTGGAGATAATTTCACAACAACTGTAATCGATCATCTGTGATGTTCGAATATTTGATGATATTGAAGAATGTAAACGAATTTTTCGACATTTGGATGAAGATCAATTTATTTTTGTTACAAAAAAACAATTTGCTCGTGACATTATTCCTTGTATTCTCCATTTTCCCCCAGTCTTCATAATTTACATTTTCAATGTTGATCAAAGAGAAAATCACAGTAAGATAAACGATTCCTGAAACGTGACCGTATTTTAGAGTTTAGGTGTGGATAGGGAACGTGTTCATCTGGCTGCGGATTTTCGTTTCCGTCGAAGCACAATCATATACGCCAACCTCTCTCAGTAAACTTATAGATCTAAGATACAAGCGACAGAATGTCAGCTTGTTCACAGCGATGAACACCATGATCAGATATCAATGCGTGAGAGCAAAAAGTACCTAGGTCAATATCGGATCATGTAAAGCGTATTCCTTTGATAGAGTGGGATTTAATTTTCCGACAGTTGGTTTTTCGCTTTTATCACCTCCCATATACATTAGATAATAGACAACTGTGATAGAAAGTGAGAATAGATATATCCACGGTCACCACCCACATGCACATATAATCAATATATGAATAAGAATCCTCTTTGAAAACAAGACCATTGCCTGCACATCTATGCATGTGACTTAGGTATAGTTTCCAAGTACTTTGTACCTATATAGTTAGCGCATCACAATTTGCATAGCTCGATTCATACTCACCAGTAGCAGTTTATATTTTTAATTGGGCACTTTCTCATTAAGGGTAACATGTGATCCGAATATAATTAATCAAATCAACTGATATCATCGGCAGTTCTATTGCTAGTACCGTTCATATCTAGCATATCATTACAAGCTATAATAAGTTTACTCGTTTCTTCTAGAAATCAATTAAAAGATCGTTATTGGGAGAGAGAGAACCATCTAAAGAAGAAATAAATTTAATCAGTGAGAGGGAAATGATCAGCACGAAAAATACTTCTTCAGGAATGAAGTCATGATCATTTTCGTGCTTTCAAGGGCTTCCCGTGAACTATTACGGAATATCGTATGTAAAACGAAATCAACATTCGTAAACGACGGGTGTGAGCATAAAGTATTGTCCTCACACACAGCCAAATCCACACTAGGAAGTCACCGCCTGGCCTCAATCGACTTCGTCAAGCGATTGTTGAGATTCAATACTCCCCTATTCCATATTCACAATACACTAAATAATCATACTTTAGATAAATAACTTTTCCTCTCTTTCGAAAAACTTTGATCAATAATAACCTACTTTATGCAAATTCTGAATATTTTAAAATCGTTCCCCGAGATTTATTTTCCTCAAACAGTTGCTAATGATGATCGAATGTCAACTGTTATTAGTCCAATGTAAAAAATCAAGGGTGTTGGGACATGGGTGGGGAATGCGTTGATGTTGATAGGCGTAGATATGCATGCGCGTGTGCATTGTCCTATACTTTACTTCATGCGCACCGAAATTCAAACCCACACCCACACCCTATTCATTTATATAAATAAATCATTTTTCTTTTAACAATGACTCTATTGATAGAAGAATATTGAGAAAATTGATTAATAATTCAAAATTGAAGAAAAATAATAACAGATCTTAATTTATTTACTATATGACATATATTTTTTAAAAGTAACGATGTATTTATTCTTATCAAATGCATTATCATTAGCATGACATGATAAAATGTATTTGAGTATTAAAATAAGGTTGACTTTGCACACTTTAGTTTAAATAAAAATAGAATGACGAATATATTTTTTCTATTCATTACTTTCGGTTTGTTTCTCAGTTATTGCTCAAGTAAGCCAACGTCATCATTAGATGAAGCGTGGAAATTATTTAAAAAACTGCATAATAAAGTATATAATTCAATTAATGATGAACAACTTCGGTAAGAATAATATAAGTAAATAAACAACAGAATTTCTTTTTCTTTTTTTAGACGAGATATTTGGGAAAAAAATGTTCGAATGATTCAAAAACATAATTTTGAATCTGATTTGGGTATTCACACATTTACAATGAAAATTAATCAATTTGCTGATCTTGTCAGTCGTGAATTTTTTCTTTTCGATGAATAATTGATTTCGTTTGCATTATTCTAGACAAATGAGGAATTTGTTAAACTAATGAATCAATTAAAAGTTAATCCTGAAAAGAAGTCGAATAAAAACTTTCATATTTCATCAAATGCAAATCTTCCAAAATCTGTTGGTAAACGAATTCATAGTTTTGCTCAAATTAAATTCTTTATTCATATTATCATTTAGATTGGCGTACAAAGGGATATGTTACACCCGTTAAAAATCAAGGACAATGTGGATCATGTTGGGCTTTTTCTACGACTGGTACACTAGAAGGACAGATTGCAAAAAAAAAACAAAAACTTGTTACTTTGTCTGAACAACAGCTTGTTGATTGTTCAACAGATTATGGAAATAACGGGTGTTGTGGAGGTCTAATGGATAATTCATATAAATATCTTGAAGACAATCATGGAATTGATACGAATGCAAGTTATCCTTATGAAGCTATTGATGGAAAATGTCGATTTAACGTTAAAACCGTTGCAGCTGATGTCACTGTAAATTAAGTTTTCTTTTAAATTAAGATAAGATTTTTTGTTTTGTTGTTCAAGAGTTATGTTGATATAAAAACTGAATCAGAAGCTGATCTTCAAGATGCTATTGCAACAATTGGTCCAATAGCAGTTGCTATTGATGCTAGTCATACTTCATTTCAATTTTATTCAGCAGGTGTTTATTCGGAAAACGATTGTTCATCAACAGTGTTAGATTTTTCACTTTTGGCTGTTGGATATGATACAACGACAGATAATCAAGATTATTATATTTTAAAAAATCAATGGTCAACACAATGGGGTATGGAAGGGTATGTTTTAATGGCAAGAAATAAAAATAATCAATGTGGTATCGCAACAATGGCTAGTTATGCACTTATTTAAAATAAACGTTTTATTTCAATAAATTAAATAAATAAGCTATTCTTGAATTCTTCTTTTTCTCTTTATATATTACAATCAGAGACATATACAAGAGTCTCAGATGTTTTTCAAAATCCATATTCTACGAGAACATTTTCATAATCTTGTGAATTATCAATATTGAAACTTTCTGCTCTGAATTTTGAAATCTAGAAACTGTCTCCATTTTTTTCGCTATAAAGTGTAAATATTAATTATTGGAGTTAAATTACTTTCATAACCTGAATTTCATAAATGATCAAATCAATACGATCCATGAAACTAAATAGTCGATATTCAAGAAGTTGACTCCGTGTAATCCCTTGTAGCAATGCTAAGTCTCTTCAATCACTTAGAACTTTTGCATTACCAGATGAAAATAATGATTTGATGTTTCAAATTGAAGACTCCGAAATAGAATTCCATATACTTGGTATCCATTTTTGCCATACCCAGGTCAAACAGAACGATCCGTAAACGGTCGTATACGGTGAAAACACGGCCCATTACGGCGTCGTATTACCCCGTTTTAACAAGGTCAGTAATACGGCCGTGTGTTCTATTGAATACGATAGTATTACGCTGTCTTTACGAGAGTTTTACGGCGTATATACGGTGTCCGTGTACGTCCGTAATACTGACCTTGTTAAAACGCCACAATACGGCTTAAAACGGTCGTTTAACCGTGGTATACGATATAAAAACGACCGTTTACGATACTGTAACGGTGGCCGTTTTGATTGACCTGGGTATACTACTGCCAGAATCATATCGGTATTCATTAGATTCTGGTTCGAAATAGTAAAGGTGAGAGTGCCATTGAAGAAGAAACCCACATCACCACTTTTTTAGTGACTACGTCGCAGTTACGCGTAATGGTCAATTTGCAGCGTAACTCCGCGTATATGTGCCGCAGTGCCCACAGTTGACATTGAGAATACTAACTGCTCTCACTGCGATGAATTTATAATCGCATCTACGGCGCAGCAATCGAAGTCAGCTAAAATGGTAACTATTATTGATACAATTAGCAACCCAATGAAAGAAAGATATCTTAATTTCTCCATTCGGCATATCTAACGACCAACAGAAAAGATGACATAGGTTACAGTATAAAAGGGCATGTCTCAAGCATTGTAGCTCATTTATTATTATTTTTCCTTAAAAGAAGGTATTCATGGTATTTTTTTTATTCTTCTCTGAGGTATGAATATATATGTATATATTCGTTGATGAGTCATCAACAGTGTAATAATGAAGCCCTATTAATAATTGAAAAGTAATATTTTATCAATATCAGTCGCTACTGAATGCCCATGAATTTATAGCTGTCTCGAAACTCTGATTCTAATTATACAATCTTCCATTTAAAAAGTCAGAGCCGATATAAAAGGTGTTCCATCAACAATGTCCACTTTTTATATAAAAGATTTCTAGCACGTTTAATATGTTTTATTCAAAACAAATACGGCATATGATACAACAAAAGGAGTTCTATTTGATTCACAAAAAAAAACTATATTGTATATGCACCTTTTGTTTTCAAGATTGAAGGAATTCAAGCCGATCAACTTTCTACACTACCCATGTAAAAAAGAATCTGAAAAAATCTGATTATAATCGATTTTTTGGGGATTAGAAATCTATTTTAATGACACTGTTATAATCCTAGTTTAATCATTATTTCGATAGAAAAAATTGATTATAATCGATTAATTTTGAATCTATTGCAATCGATTATTCCAATAATCGATTGTAATCAATTTTTTCTATCGAAATAATGATTAAACTAGGATTATAATAGTGTCATTAAAATAGATTTCTAATCACAAAAAAATCGATTATAATCAGATTCGTTTTTACATAGGTATCTGTCACTGACTTTCCATCAATTCTAATTCATGTATTTGAGATCATGCCTCTTAATCTATTGTTATCTGTTAATTCATTTTAATCTATTGTTACCTGTTAATCCATTTTAATCTATTCCTACATTGTAAACCATTATAATTTATTATTTCCTTCAAATCGATTTTAATTGATTATCAACATTGTAATCCTATTTAATCATTCGTATCGAAAATATGCGCTGTTCCCGGGATTCGAACACAAAACCCCTATTTTTCAATGATTTTTTTAGATTCCGCATATTATCAATTAGTTGAGT